>CAUYPK010093127.1:0-22125 GCA_963574355.1 Loris lydekkerianus | reverse complement strand
CCTACTATGAAGCTAAATTATAGCTTTCACATGAAGGCTATAACCCAACTATAGCACAAGACTATGGGGAAAGGGCCAAGGAAGGGGAAGGGAGGGGGGAGATTTTGGTGGAGGGAGGGTAATGGATGGGGCCACATCTATGGTGCATCTTAGAATGGTGATTGCACTAATGTACATAGCTATGATTTAACAATTAAAAAAAAAAACAATTTTGATAATGTCACAGTAACACAAAAATTAAAATTTCTATGCTTTCCAGAAGAAAGTAGCAAAGGAAAGTAATATAAATTTCAACTCCAACATCAAATATTTTGTTTATTAAATCTTGAGATAATTACTTTAAAAAAAAAAAAAAAGTACCATTAATCCATCCTCCTCAGTTCATGGCATTCTGTCATGAAACTCTCTGGTTTTGTTTTTACTTTCTATATTCTACTGAATCTCAGCTTTCTTTTTTGTTCCCTTCTACCATGGGCACCCACTCTTACATATTTGATATATATTCTTATAAAATATATAGTATTATTTTGAGTATATGCATTTTTATTTACATTAAATGTCTTGTACTAGCTGGGCAAGGTGGCTCACGCCTATAATCCTGGAAGGCCAAGGCAGGTTCATTGCTTGAGCTCAGGGATTCAAGACCAGCCTGAGCAAGAGTCAGGCCCTGTCTCTACTAAAAATAGAAAAACTAGCTGAGTACTGTGGTGGTGCCTGTAGTCCCAGCTACTGGGATGGCTGAGGCAAGAGAATTGCTGGAGCCCAAAGAGGTTGAGGTTGCTTGAGCCATGGCACTCAACCCCAGGATGACTGACTAAGACTCTGTCTCAAAAAAAGAAAAATGTCCTATACTAGAGACATCATGGGTTTTTTTTTTTTTTGGCCTTTTTTTATTTAACAGTTTTCAAGATTGATCCCATTTGCATCTAGGTTAGAGATTCTACTCTATGTTATATTATGTTTCCCAGAAGGAATCCACCATGTTTTATTTACTCAAACCCCCAGTGAAGGTCATTGGCGAGATAGGCAGATTCTAAGATGGTCCCCGAGTTTCCTACCCTCTGGTGGACGTGCCCTGCATAATCCCCACCCCTTACAGGTGGACAGAATTTGTGACTATGGTGGGATATCACTCCCATGATTAGGTAACTAATTGTCTGACTTTGAGTTGATCAAAAGAGAGAGCCCCTGGGTGGGCTGGACTTAATCAATGAGCCCTTTAAAAGAAGATGAAGCATGAAGGAGAGCTTAATTTTATGGGCCTTATGAAGATGAAAGTTGCCATGAATGCTACAGCCACAGGGAACTGGATTTTGCCAACAACCTGAATGAGTTTCAGGTGAGACAACATTCCCAGCCAACACCTCCTCGATTGCACATATGTGAGACCTGAACAGGGGACCCAGCTAATCTGTGCCTTGACTCCTGACCCACAGAAACCAGGAGATAATAAGTGGGAGATGTTTTAAGCTGTTAAATTTGTGGTAATATATTACATGGCAACAGAAACCTAATATATGTAGGTTGCTCCCAACACTTCACTAAAAAAAGATATAAATGTTCTTTTATATACTCCATTGCTTTTCTCCATATATTAAACCAGTTTTCCCAATGTCATCTATTAAATAAGATTTTTTCCTCATTGTTTTGTGGCTAAATTTGTCATAAAGAAACTCCCCATAAATATATACATTTGCCTTTCATCTATTACATTCCATTAACCTATCTGACTATTTAACAATAACAGACTGTTTTTACTACTATAGCTTTTATGGTATGTCTTGGCTGTTAGGGAAATGTTTGTATTTTGCTCTTCTCTTTCAAGGTTAAATGATTATGTGTGTGTGGACTTCACTATTCTAGATGTATTTTAGAATGAAACACTGCCGGAATTTTGACTGGGATTGCATTCAATTTTGTGGAAAATTTGATATCTCTATAGTGTTAAGCCATCTCACTCATTAAAGATATATTTATTTGGGTCTACTTATAAGAACAGTTTCTAAAAATTCCTCACAAAGATCTTTCACACTCTGTGTTAGGAATTTCTTAGTTTTTAGATTGCTATTATGAATGTTATTATAATATATTTTCTTATGAATTTTCTAGGTAGTAATACCTGCTAAAAAGGATCACCTAATTTTTACTATCAGGCAACATTGCCAAATTCTCTCATTATTTCTAATCAGTAGTTGATTTAATTTATTCAGTTTTCAATGTAGAAGATTATATAATCTGCAAATTATAAGAGTTTCATATTTCCCTTTCAATCATCCACTGCTTACTCCTTTTTTCTTTTCTTATTGCATTGGCCAGGGGTGCAATGCTAAGTGACAGAAATTATAGCAAGGATCCTTTTCTTCTTACTAATCTAAAGAAAATGAGTTTAAAATTTCTTCATTAAGTATATTTCCTGTAAATTTTTGGGAAAGAGGCTTTATCAAGTTACAGAAGTTATAAAAACATGTGAAATATTTTTTGTGCATCTATTGAGATAATTACATGGTATTTCTCCTTTAGTAGATTAATTAGATGAATTATACTGATAGATTTTCTAATAGTAAACCATTCTTGCATTTCTGGAATGAATCAAGACCATGATACACTGTTTTATCATATTTGTTGGATTCAATAGCTATATTAATTTGCTACGACTGCCATAACAAAATACCACAGACTGGGTGACTTAAACAACAGGAATTTATTTTTTCACACTTCTAGAAAGTAGATCCAAGTGGTAGAAAGTAGTATATAAGATCAAGGTGTCTGCAGGTTTGGCTTCTTGTGAGGTCTCTCTCATTGCTTCCAGATGGCTTTTTTTTTTTTTCCTGTGCCCACACAAGTGTCTCTTTTATGTATCCAGATTTCCTTTTTTTTTTTTTTTTTTTTTTGAGACAGAGTCTTACTATCTTGCCTTCCGTAGGGTGCCATGGTGTCACAGCTCACAGCAACCTCAAACTCTTGGGCTTAAGCAATTCTCTTGCTTCAGCCTCCCAAGTAGCTAGGACTATAGGCGCCCCCCAAAATGCCCAGCCATTTCCTCGTTGCGGTTGTCATTGTTGATTTCTTAGCTGGCCTGGGCTGGGTTCGAACCCACCAGCCTCCATGTGTGGCTGGCGCCCACTGAGCTACGGGTGCTACCCAGATTTCCTCTTCTTACTAGGAGACCAGGCAGATTGAATTAGGGCCCCCGTTCATATGACCTCACTTGACATTAATTACCTTTCTAAAGGGCCCATCTCCAGAATGGGTAAAGTGTCTCCTATCTTAGGCAGAGGCAGGTGGATCACTTGAGGACAGGAGTTTGAGACAAGCCTGGGCAATAATATATCAAGACCCCAATCTATATATTTCTTTCAGAATATTATGGGGTACATAAATTTTTGTTACATAGTTTGCTTTTATGTATTTTAAGTCAGAGTTATACAGGTGTGACCTTCACCCAGAACGTGTGTAATGTACCTATGCAATGTTCTGTGGGTGAGAATCTGCCCTTCCCTTCTCCCTTCTCTCCCCTATTTGAATTTCACTTCCTTATAAGCATACAAGTGTTGATCAACCAGCTCCAATTTAATATTGAACAAATGTGGTATTTGTTTTCCATACTTCACTTAGGAGTCTCAAATTCCATCCAGGTTGTTAGGAAAATTACTATGTCACCATTGTTTTTATGACTGACTAATGTTCCATGGTATACATATAACACATTTTATTAATCCATTCATGTATTAGAGGGCACTTGAGTTGTTTTCATGTCCTTGGAATTGTGAATTGTGCTTCTATGAATATTTGAGTACAAGTGCCCTTGTTATGTCTTTTTTTCCTTTGGGTAAATACCTAGTAGAGGGATTGCAGGATCAAATGCTAGGTCTACTTTAAATTCTTTGTGGAATCTCTACTTTCCATAGAGGCTGAACTGGTTTGCAGTACCATCAACAGTGTATGAGTGTTTCTTTCTCTCCACATCCATGCTAACATCTACTGCCTTGGGACTTTCTGATC
The DNA here is from genome assembly GCA_963574355.1 of Loris lydekkerianus. NCBI lineage: Eukaryota > Metazoa > Chordata > Mammalia > Primates > Lorisidae > Loris > Loris lydekkerianus. Next base: position 18,123 of record CAUYPK010093127.1, on the reverse strand, counting down.
TATATTTTTTTAATTTTAATAATTAGCCAGACATGGTGATGCACACCTGTAGTCCTTACTACTTGGAAGGTTGAGGGAGGAGGATCACTTCAGCCCAGGAGTTAGAGCTCATAGAGAGCTATAATCTAGCCATTGCACTCCAGCCTCGAAGACAGAACAACATCTTGTATCAAAAAAAAAAAAAAAAAAAAAAAATCATTTCTACAAATAGTCACATTCTGAGCTAGTAGCAGTTAGGGCTTCAACACTGGAATTTGAGGAGGACACAATTTAGCCCATAAGAGGAGCTAATATTTTGAACTTTCACATTTATATTCACAAGCAAGTTAGACCTACCATTTTTTTTCATAAGTTGGAAATATTTAGAAAAAGTTTTATCCTATCATCTGGAACTACTTGTATAATTTAGAGATTATATGTTCCTTGAAATATGCCTAAAATTTCCCACTAAAACCTCTTGGAAGTGTTTTGAGTGTATAAAATAAAGGGAAATGTTTTATTAGCACTTTATTTAATCTAATATTTGTTGACCTATTTAAATTTTCCATTTCCTATTGTCCTGTGACACTTTATATTTTTCACTTTTACAGATTTTGAATTTATATTTTATAATAATTATCAGCCTTATGACTTTCACATTTACACCTTTTGCTCAAGTGGAATTCATCTGATTTTGTTTCTCCTTATTTAATGAATCTACTTCCCCTCATCTTCTATTCACCATCCATTCTTTCCCCAAAGATTAACAGAACCCCTTCATTACACATAAAGTTTCCACACATACATGGAAATATTTTATCTTTATCACGCGCTGTCCTTTTTCCAATTCACTTTTTACAAAACACTAATTTTTTTTAACTCTAGACGTTTAACATTTCCACCAACCCTGCAGGGCACTGCCTCTGTTTGGAAAATAGCAGAGGGCAGTGCAGAAAGATTATATTTAGCCCAAAGCTCACATAATGCTGAACGACGTACCAGTACTTCTGTCTCCAAATCAATTGCTCTTTTCCCAGCTCCTCTACTACCTGTTGAAGTAGCAGCTTCTTAGACCTAACTCCAGCTATTTATTTAGATATTCATTGAATACTTGTTCAATTTAAATATTATTCTAGGTTCTAGGACAATGACAGAAAACCAGCAGAACCTCAATTTCCCAACTGGGCCTTTAACACAACAGTTCTCTTCTCAGCTTGTCCCTGGTGTAAGTCCCTAACATCTAGGCTCATGCACCAAACCTATATCCTTACTAATATTCCCCCATGTTCAGCCACCCTCCCGGTCCTTCCTAAAATCTGCCTTCAGATCATCCTGCTACAATTGAAATAATTTTCCTTTTTGTTCTTTAGTGAAAGGAGTTGTCATCCACTCCTGATAACAATGAATATCAAATAAAGAGTACACCTCACATTAATTTTTTCATCAAACCCCAGGCTTGGACAGTTATAATTCTTACAAATTAAAAGAGCTGAGTTGCCAGACTCATAAGAATTTTGTAATTTCTTATTATTTTACTATTAAAAATGTTTAATCTTGAAATTGATTAATCTTACAGTAAAAACTAACCATATATTTGTTTTTATACATTATATACATTTAAGAAATAAATAGTATTCTAAGCAGCATTTTTAAAAAAGCATCATTATATACAATTAAGGCTTCAAGCCAAATGCATAAATATACAACACAGTGAGGATTCAGTTCCCAAAGCTTCCATTAGTAAAAACAGAAGTCAAAAGTCACCAGGATGCATGGCCAGCAATGCAGGGTGAGCGTCCCTAATCCAAAATGTTCCAAATCCAAATGGTCCAAAATCCAAAACTTTCTGAGCACCGACATGATGCCACAGGTATTCCACATACAAGTGCGTAAAACAAACTTTGTTTTATGCACATTATTTAAAATATTGTATAAAATTACCTTCAGGCTGTGTGTCTAAGGTGTACATGAAACAGAAATGAAATTGTGTATTTAGACTGGGGTTCCATCCCCAAAATATCTCATTATGTATATGCAAAGATTTGAAGATCTGAACAAAATTCAAAATCTGAAACACTTCTGGATAAGGGATACTCAACCTTACAAGCTTCACTTTGGTTAGAAAGCATGAAAGCATGAATAACAGAAGCACACATGGGATGGAGAACATACCTTAACTTAGAGTCAACTGGTTATGTCTTCAGAAGTTTGGTTTTAAACAGTGATTCGACTTTGGCGCGTACAGATTAAACCAATGTCCTTTAAAAACCTAAGTACAAAGAAAATCACCCCTTTTCACCGACCTGATATCACTCCTCCTTCCAAATCTCACCCATAAAAAGCCCAACGCCTTGGCACAGGTATTATCCTGGTTATATATTAATAAAAGAGTTTAGGATTTTATGGGTGGCTCTGAAAAAAAGTTCTTATTTGCCTTCCACCTGGGGCATATCAGTGGGAAACGGCTGTAGACATTTCATGAGATTTCAGGGATGATTACACAAGGACTTGGTCTCCAGGAAATCCGGGCCTTCGGTTTGGCTGCACCACCAACGTGGTATATAATTCTAGGCCTGTGGTTGAACTTCCCTAAACCTCAATTTTGTAAAATAGGGATAATAACAGCTGCTTACTTACCTCATTCTGAATAGGTGATACACATGCTAATCTTCTGAAAGTATGAAAGTGTTTCTCAGATACTAGGTATATTCATTCAAATCCAGACCTAAATGTAAGAAACTAAGGAGAGTGGGAGTGTGGATGTGGGATAAAAACTTGCCTCTGGGGTACAAAGAATGCTATCCTGGTGATGGGTACACCAAAAGCCTTGACTTACGCATTATATGAGATATCCATGTAAAAGAAACTACTCATACCCCCTTATTCAATATTTTGAAATTAAAAAAAAAAAAAAAAAGACCTAGCATCAGAGGCTTTTTCAAGACGTTCAACATAGAAAGGGCACTGGTATAAAAAAAAGAGTATTTCAAAAAGAAAAAGGCACTGTGTTAAATCTTAGAGCCACTGTGTTAAATCTTATGGAATACCTCTTATCTCCCTAAACATACAAGATTTTGCTCCAAAGCAATCATATCTGGCAACTGCCCCTTCTAGCCCCAGCAAGTATGATACTCTGCTTGCTCTTTCTGCTAGTGAGCACCCATGTCATTCTTAGGGGAAACAGCGAAAGTTAACTAAGGTGAAATAGATAGAAACCCCCTACGGCTTTGCAGCCCCTGAGTTACATCCCGTAGCCCCCTTTCAACATCCCTTGTGCTTTCTCCACACAGTCACGGGCCATCCAAATGGGAAGGGGTTCTAGAAATCCCAGCCAACCCCACTGGGTTCCACATGGAGAGGCTGAGTAACGAATCAACTGCCACATGCTAATTATTTTAAATGCCAATAAATAATCAAGTAATGAACAATGGAAAAACAAGAAAGCCAGTGATGTGTGCTTCAGAGGATGAGTTGAGGAACAAGATGGAATATCAATGCGGCCTACAAGAACCCCAACAGCAACTGCCTCACACCAGCCCAGGGCTACCATGCCCTCTCTGTGTGAACCAGGTGAGAGGCCTACAGGAGCCAGCTCCCCTTGGAAAGACCTCTCACTAAGGCTCAGGTCAAGCCAAGCAGCTGACAGCCTTCCACACTGAGTCACTTCAGAGCCAGGGTTTCTTGTCAGGCAAAGCATAGGCTCACCCAGCAACTGAGAAACCAGCCCAGGGTGGTTTCAGTGCCAGAGGTCCCAGTCACCCAGCCACGTGGACATGGTGCCCAGAAGCATTGCCGGAGCTGTGGAGTTACAGCTATTCTAGAGAAGCAGCAGGAGCGACGTGGGCAGTGCAGTCCCCTCCAGCCAGAAGTCCCAGCCGTCACAGGAGACAAGTTGTTCCTGGTGCTCCAGGGTCAAGGCTGAGAGGGGTCCTTCCAACGGGTGGGTGGGTCCTCAATAGTAACTTTCCTCCATGAACTTGGGTGGCAAGGGGGTCCTCAGAGAAGCTCCACAGTGGGACTGGAAAGAACCACATGACAGAGGCATGCATCAGCCACGTCCCAGCAAATATGCAGACCTGTACTGAGGTGCACTCTCTCCATCCCAACACCAAGCCTTCTGAGCCACCTCTGGACTATCTTACTTGCTTTCATATCAGAATAAATGGACAATACCCTGGGAGGTTCCCTCTCTCCCTCCCCAACAAGCCACACATTCACTTTGAGAAGCACTGTACAGGGGCCCTTTCTAGGCCCCTACCTGCATACATCACAGTCTTAGCATGTAATTTTTATAACAATACCCACCTGAAACACACTCACACAAGCACACATATAAGTTTGGGGAGAACTATCTAAGTGTCCTTTTTGCCTTGATCTAGAAATACAAGAGAGACCGGAAAGGCAGAGAGCCCTGAGAGCTGGTGATCCTAGTCTCAGGAATACGCCATTGAGCCTCTCTGAACCCCAGTCTCCTAGTCCACGTCAGGAGGAACCAGGGATGCTGTGAATCATGAGGGTTAACTTAGACTCGGGCTCCTATTGTTTTCTGTTCCTCTGAGGGAAAGGGAAGAGGCAACTTATTTTCTAAAAGAAGAGGTGTGAGGTGAGTCATAGTTCTCAACTGTTACAAAGTTTTGGAGCAGAAAAGGAAAATAAAATATCTTATCTCTTATCATAACACTAGCAATCTTTCCTGGGTGTGTCCAATCTTCATGGCTGTTCTAAGGATCAATGAAGTTACTATATTTTTTTTTTCTTTGAGGCAGAGCTTCACTTTGACACCCTCAGTAGAGTGCTGTGGCATCATAGCTCACAGCAACCTCACACTCTTCGGCTCAAACGATCCTCTTGCCTCAACCTCCCAAGTAGCTGGGACTACAGGTGCCTGCCACAATGCCCAGCTATTTTTAGAGATGGCGTCTCGCTCTTGCTCAGGCTGGTTTTGAACTCATGAGCTCAAGCAATCCACCTGCCTCAGCCTCCCAGAGTGCTGGGATCACAGACATGAGCCACCACACCCGGCCAAGTTAATACATATATTTTAGAAACACTTTGAAAGATACAAGTTAGAATGCAAAGATAAAGAATGAAAATTGTTATGATAGCAGAATAGGCTGTGAGCCTACTCTAGACTAAGTCCCTTAATTAGACAAGCAGTTCCCAGCCCCACGAGTCCTGTGATCATGGTGCTCACGGTCATGCTGATGCTCCTTGACAGGAGACAGAGCAGCTGGGGTGCAGCCCAGCCTCAGGGCTGGCAGACAACTAATCACAGGGGACCCCAGAGCATGGGCACAGCTGCTAGATAATTGCTACCCAGCCCCAGGTGATGTGGTTCATCGGGGCGAGCAGGAGCACAGGCCTTAGAGTAGATAAACCCACTTCACATCGGCCCTCTGCCATCTTTGGGGGACTTTGGGGGAATGACTTAATCTCCTGAAGCCTACTTCTCACCTATACGCAGAGCTAAAAATACCTGCCTCCTGGGGTTGGTGATGGACTTGAATGATTATGTAAGTGGCTGGAGGCAGTTCAGGCCTGTGCTCAGGGTTCAGTGCTCAGTGCTCAGCAGCAGTAGCATAGCTAGTTCCCCAGTTAGGGCAGGGGAGGCAGCCAGGAATAGACAAAGAGCTGGTCTCCTTCCTCTCCAGCAGGTGCTCAGGCTCAGTTGGCGAGATGGGCCTTCCAGCATGGGCCGTGGGATGTGGAAACATGAAAACCCCTCTGTCTGACTCGAACCATGGATGTGAAAATCCCTGTTGCTCAAAGAGGGCAACAGAGATTTTGGGCTCCCTATTGTTGGGCGGCACCTGTGGCTCAGTGAATAGGGCCGAGGGTGGCATGTTCAAACCCGGCCCCAGCCAAACTGCAATAAAAATATTGCCAGGCGTGTGGCGGGTGCCTAAAGTCCCAGCTACTCGGGAGGCTGAGGCAAGAGATTCACCTAAGCTCGAGAGCTGGAGGTTGCTGTGAGCTGTGACATCACAGCACTCTAACAAGGGCAACAAAGTGAGACTCTGTCTCTTAAAAAAAGAAGAGGGAGAATTAGGCCCACTAATGTCCATTCACACCAACCTGGGTTCCAGAAAGCCTAAAAAAAGGCTTTCCTCCTACCGTACTCCCTACTCTGACCTGGTGCCCAGAAGGAAGCTAGAAACCCTGGTCTAGCTTCTGGTCACCACGGAGGTGTCAATCAAAGACAGCAGGGCCTGGGCCCCTGAAGGGATATAGTTACTGAGAAGACCTCATGCCAGTAGAGCCACATGCCATGAACACCTCCAGGGAGAGGCTGAAGGACATTACTACCCTCCACCATCCTGTCTGGGACATTTTACTCATTTGTCCATGCTCTTTAGCAGAAAGTCAGCATCTTCAAGGAAGGGATTTTAATCTGCTTTTTTCATACTGCATGCCAAGCACCCAGATCCATCCGAGCATGTGCTGGGCAATCAGTCAATTTGTACTGAGTGGAACAAACGAGAAAGTCCTGGTTACCTGGTTTCATTTTTCATTCTCCAGCCATCCCGACACTTGTGAAACCAGAGCTCTTGGCCAGCAGATATACTAGTGTTCTCAGGGTCTTCTGCACAAAATGTCAATCTAGGAGGGAAAAGAAACCAGAGATTCAGCTACGCTCTTCTAGAGGGAGTTCAGCCTGTGCTTTGTGGACTCAAGGCAAATGGCATGGGACTGGTGGGAGTTTTCATTATGTCACACGCTGCCTTAAGGGCCTTCAGAACTCCCATCACTACTGCCAGGACACTAAGCTGTGTCTCACTTTGAAAGCTCCCATGAGGCAGCCTCTTGCAGCCTCAGCCACACTTATCACCTTCTTCCCTGTCTATCTAAAAGGCCACCTGCTTTCCAAAGCCATCACTTCTGGGAAGCCCCCCCTGACTGTCCAAGCCCTCTTTAACCTAACCCTCCCTTGACCTCTCAACTTTAGAAAAAGTTATATAAACGTGGTTTTTGTTAGTATTGTTCATTACTTCTTATGGCACAGAGTTAAAAATGAATGTTTTGTTTTATTTTAAAATGCGATACCCCGCTTGGAATTGCTTGTGGATTTCCTATATTGACTTCTCCACTAGATTGTGAGCTCCTTGAATGGAGAAATTCAAGACACCTCCAGTCTGATGCTCTATAAACATCTATTACCATGAGTAACCGGAACTTAGCTGCAAGTCAAAATCAGATTCAGCAAATAGACAGCCAGGATTGCAAGAAAGAATCAGGGCTGCAGTACCCACTTCCCTGTAACTTAGGCATGCAGCCTCAGTGTGTGACTAGCACGGCTGAAGGATAAAAGCCACATTGAGAACAGCTTAAGAACTTTTCCCAAGAAGCCCTAAGAACCTTAGGACCTAACTGTTTATAAACGTATGAAAAGATTACCTCGCTCACTCACAATCAGGAAGTGCAAATTAAACAAAAGTAGAGGACTCATCCACACCTAACAGGAAGATAAGAATGCCCCACCAAATGCTGGGGGGGGGAGGCAGGGAAGGAATCCTTACTGGATGGCTAACATTAAAAATTAATTCAACTATTTTGGAGAGAGATTTAATAATAGCTGGGCAGGCTGGAGAATGCATATACTATACCCCAGCAATTCCACTATTTTTTTTTTTTTTTTTTTTTTTTTGAGACAGAGTTTCACTATGTCACCCTCAGTAGAGTGCTGTGGCATCACAGTTCACAGCAACCTCAAACTCTTGGGCTCAAGTGATTCTCTTGCCTCAGCCTCCCAAGTAGCTGGGACTTACAGGCACCCACCACAAAGTGCAGCTATTTTCTTGTTGCACTTGTCATTGTTTAGCTGGCCTGGGCTGGGTTCGAACTCCTTAGCCTGGGTGTATGTGGCTGGCACTGTAACCACTGTGCTACCTGCCAAGCCAAGCAATTCCACTTTTTAGTACACATGTCAAAAAGAGGCCCTCCTACCTACATATGCTGGAAGGAAAATGTACAAGGATGTTCATCTCAGCACTATTAGTAACTTCAAAAAAGTAGCAACAACTCAAATAGTAAACAGAACGATGGTTGAAAACTACTGTTTGTACAATGGCAATTTAGACACCAGAGTTAAAGGTGAATAGACTAGATATAATATAACTATGTTTGAATGAAAAAAAGCAACTTGTAAAGTAATATGTTCACTCATGTAAAATTCAGAAGCATCCTAAACAATTCTCTATCTTGTATATGGTTCCAAATAGAAGGACTAATGGTTTTAAAAACGTGAGAGAAGAATTTATACTAACATTAGTTAGTTTATGTTGAAATATTAGATTTGTTTTGAAAGGAAAGGAATAGGTCAGGGGAGGGCAAAAAAGAGGGTCCAACTACATCTACAATGTTTTACTTTTTAAAGATCTTATATCTGAAACCAATATGGAGAACTGTTTACATTTGTTAAGTCTCAACTATGTTGATTTTATTTGAAATATTTTCTTTAAAAAAAGATCATCTTTCAGCTGTCACAAGCCTTTGCACTTACAAGAGCCCAGAGAAGTAAAAAGATAAGCAATTATCTAGATGACAAGTTGGCACCCCTACCTCTCAGTTCTCTAGACCAGAATCCCTCAGCCAAGGACCCCAAGTCTCTACTCCTCTTCCTTCTGCTGCCAAGCTGGGCCGTAGATGGTGAATGTAAACAAGACATGTGGAGAATTGTAATGGAGAAAATGCCAGACAAGGGACAAAGCGAGAGGAAGGGGCTTCCTCCCAGGCCCGGGCCAGCAGTGCCCTTTCCAGCAGTCGGCTGAAGGACTTGTTCAGCAAGCATCCTCTCTCAACAAAGGTCCTCCAGGCTTCTCTGGCTTTGAGCCCTCACTGGCTTCTATTTAGAAAGCAGCCTGCTCACAGAGTCCCGGCACGGAGTTTGGGGCTGATACAAAGGTCTGAAATGGATGCTTCATGCTAGGCTTGGAGCGAAAAGAAATGGGGACGCTGCCAGCTGGCATGGCACAGAGGCCGCTCTGTTACTTGAAGGCAGGACCCCAGCCCCATATTCTTGTCTCACAGCCTCTGAAGAGGAGGTAAAATAATGCTCTGAAAATAGGATACCAGGGAAAACCAGCTCCTCTTACAGACCTCAGCCACGGGGCTCCTTGGGCAGGATGCTCCTATTTGCTCTTCTTGGAAGCAAGCAAAGCCTTTGGCTGCATGGACCCCACGGTACACAGATCAGCAAGGCAGCAGGCCTCCCCATCTGGGAGAAGCTTCCCCTCCTCCTGGCCAACACAAGTTTGGCAGACAGAACAAGGCTGAATTCCAGCCTCCATTCACCCTCCCCTCTGAGCCAAGGGCCCATAACCAGGGCATAAGAAGTGCAACGGTTGGCAAAAGCCTTGATCTGAGAGTCACTTCTCCTGCTCTGGGGTTTGGGGCGTGACCAAGGGTGGATGCCTAGCAAAGGAGAAGATGCCGCAGAGGCACAGCCCTCAGTCCAGTTACAGGGGCAGAAGGGTCAGGGCACTCACTTGCGCTGGGTTTCCCCAGACTTGACTCGGATGCGCCTGATATTCAGCTCCCTCATCGGGTTGCGGGGTTGAGACAGGTAGCTGCGAAGCTCCTTCCACAGGTTGTACCAAGACTGAGCTGCACCCTCCCATGTGAGTTTGATCTTCAAGAGATCTCCCAAATCCTCCTCAGTGTAGACCAGGAAGGTATTGGTAGCGTTCAGCCCAATCTGCTCCACCCTGCAAGGCGAGAGAGAAGCTGATCTCGTGCCCCTGCCACCTGGAAAACTGCCACACTGGGTGGGGGGTGACAATACCTGCACCACACTAACTAGAGACACAGGTGTGAGGTCCCCCCACACTGCTGGCCTCCAAGTCCCACTAGCAAAACAGAAGTGGAAGCTCAGAGGTGCTCCCCATTCCTGAGAGATAAGTTTGCCCACAGCACCCCAACTTTTTACCAAAACCTTTCCCAAGCATCTCCCTATGTATGCTACTTTTGGGGAGATAGGACCAAGAAGGAGCAGAAATAAGGAAACTCAGGCCAGGTGTGGTGGCTCACACCTGTAATCCTAGAACTCTGGGAGGCCAAGGCAGGTGGATTGCTTGAGGTCAGGAGTTCAAGAACAGCCTGAGCCTGTTTCTACTAAAAGTAGAAGAACTAGCTGGGCATAGAGGTGGGCACATGTAGTCCCAGCTACTCGGGAGGCTAAAGCAAGAGGATCACTCAAGCCCAAGAGTGTGAGGTTGCTGTGAGCTATCATGCCACACTTTACCCAGGGTGACAGAGTAAGACTCTAACTTAAAAAAAAAAAGTAAAAAAAAATGAGGAAACACAAGGATGTCCCATCCATACCCACTAGTATGCTCTTCCTCTAAACCCATGGGTATCTGTCTCCCTCCAAACTCACAGCTGCCTCCTGCCTGCCCCTCATGTGTGGGGTATGGCCTGCCTTGACCCCTGTGTGTGTGTGTGTATACACAAGCCTGCTCTCCCAGCTGGACCCTGACCCCTGAGATGGTAATTATTTAATGAATGACATTTCTTCATATCCCAACATCACTTGCCATGGCCCCTTGTCCCTGATGGGTACTCAACAAAGATAGATTGCTATATCCCCCTCCCACAGGCAAATCATCAGGAGAGGTCCAGAGATGACGTTTATGAAGTTCCAGATTGCCTAAAGCCTCAGGTGTTAGGCGTTGCCTGGAATGAAACAGCAGTTCTTCTCACGCTGCTGAGTCATCCTGGGAGCTTCCTTCCCAGAAACACTCTGAGTCAAGGGCTTGATGGAAAAGGCACCACCAGAGAGAGAACTGCAGAGGCCAGTGGACCACCCAGCTCCTCCCCCAAGCAGTCAGACCACACTGCCCTGCACCCTGATCTTGTTTGAAAGCTCCCCTGCCCTCTCAAACCAACTTGTTCTCTGTCCTGAACCAAGCAAAGGAAACTTGTGACTTACATTTCCAGAGGAAGAATCTGGGAGTCTGCATTAGTGCCATAAAGGGTAACATAAAAGGTGGGCTCGATTTCTCCCATATTCTTGTAACTGAAGACGTGGATTTTCATCTGATAATGGTAAACTACGGAGATAGCAGAACAAAGACGTTTGTGAGCCAAGCTTCATGGCTGGTCCCAAGCACCCAGATCCATAGCCACCACATGCCAGATGATGGGTCTTGCTTGTCATGGCAGGGCATTCCTGACCCAACAGAATCGCCCAACACACTGAGTTTTAGGGATGGAGGTCCTTTTGGTTGAGTCCATTCTCCAGCCTCCCTCTAGTCCAAAGGCGTAAGAGGCCACTGCAGTATAGAAGAAAGAGCCCTGAACCTGGGAGTCAAGAGATCTTTTGGAGATTTTGGCCTGGCTACATTCTAGGTATGTGACCTTGGATTAAGAATCAAAGTATTAACTTCTGGGTCTCAACCTCCTCATCTGTAAAATAATACCCACACTATCTGCAAATCCTATGTTTTTATAACATGTAATAAAAATGGTAAGGTATTAGCCCAGTGTGGTGGCACACACCTGTAAATCCTAGCACTCTGGAAGGCCAAGGTGGGTGCACTGCTTAAACTCAGGCATTCAAAACCAGCCTGAGCAAGAGTGAAAAATAGAAAAAACTAGCCGGGTGTTGTGGAAGGTGCCTGAAATCCATGTTACTCGGGAGGCTGAGGTAAGAGGATCACTTGAGCCCTAGAGTTTGTGAGCTATGATAATGCCACAGCACTCAACCCAGGACAATAGAGTGAGACTCTGTCTCAAAATAACAATAATAATAAATAATGTTAAGATAGTATTTTCCTATTCCATCCTACCTCAGATTTGCTATGATAATCAAATAAGAAAACAAATATGAAACCACTTTGAAAGTTAAATGCAAGATGGAAATTTAAGACATTAATATTGAGCTCATGGACTGACAGTCACATCACAGGAGTCCCCACCATTTACTTTCTTAAAGATTAGCTTTCCTAGGACATGCACAATGGAATCTGCTTTGCGGTGATTTGCTTTAATTGTGCTAGCCACATCTCCTAAGCTGGAATGTCCCCTGCTCTGCAGCATGGTATTAAGAGGGAGGTACCAAGGGCCTTCCTGTGGACCAGTAGAGGGACTGAAGGTTACCTCTGAAAGGCATGCCTGCTCGAGTTTTTAGGTACATCTTGCTGTTCCTCTTGTTCCTCATTTTCTTGGCATTGTAGCCAATGCTATTGCAGCGGTTCTTCCGGCAGCTGAGACAGATCCCCTTTTTGAAGCGGTTGGAGTCGGTGCACTGGAAGGCAAAGCTCGGCTTGTCCTGATTCACCAGGGAGTCCACAAAGAGGTGTACGGCCCGCTCATGCTCACATTTCATCACCTCTGTGATTGCTGGGGACAGGAGAGACAGAAAGCATGCAGGGTGCACCCTTCTTTTTATTTATTTATTTATTTAAATTTTTTGAGACAGTCTCACTTTGTTGCCCTTAGTAGAGTGCCATGGTGTCACAGCTCACAGCAAGCTCAAACTCTTGGGCTCAAGCGATTCTCTTGCCTCAGCCTCCCTAGGAGATGGGACTACAGATGCCTACCACAATGCCTGGCTATTTTTAGAGACAAGGTCTTGCTCCGGCTCAGGCTGATCTTGAACCCATGAGCTCAGGCAATCCACCCACCTCAGCCTCCCAGAGTGCAGGATTACAGGCGTGAGCCACCGTGATTGGCCTTGTTTGTGTAATTCTTAATTCACATTCAGTGATGTGCTGGGCTCCTATTAGGATGTAGAAGAATTTAAGGGCATTTCTGCTGCCTAAGTATTCCCATCCTTGGTGAGAAGACAGCAATGACACACACAAAGCAATAAAGGGCGAGAGACTGCATATAAGCACCAAACAGGGTGATGCAGACCAACTGTGCAGTAAGACTCACTAACTCCCAATAAAGTTGTATAGTCACAAATGCTAGACATCATCTATTCTTGAGCTCAGCAAAATATGGTTTGTAGGCTGGCTACCTTTTGTCCTGTTTTTGTTTTTTTAGAGAGAGGATCCAGCTGTATTGCCCAGGCCAGTCTCAAACTCTTGGAGTCAAGTGATCCTCTCTCCTCTACCTCCCAAGTGGCTGAGACTATAGGCATGTGCCATCTTGCCTGGCTGGCTACTTGTTTTTAAAAATTAAGTTGTATTGGGCACGCCTGTGGCTCAAAGAAGTAGGGTGCTGGCCCCATATGCTGGAGGTGGCGGGTTCAAACCCAGCCCCGGCCAAAAACTGCAAAAAAAAAAAAAAATTAAAAAATTAATTAAGTTGTATTGGACCATAGTCACGTGTTTATGTATTGTCAGTGGCTGCTTTTATGCTACAACAGCAGGGTGGAATGGTTGAAACAGAGGCTATTTGGCCTGCAAAGCCTGAAATATTTACCAGCTGACTCTTGAAGAAGATGCTTACCAACCTCATTCTAGTCCAATCCCTTCAATTATAGGCTATGACCCAAAGGCCCATAGAGGTGACGTAACTTGCACAGGGTCATACAGTTAGTTGCAAAGTTAAGAGTTTAATTGGGATTTTATGGCTATACCATTATTTCTCACTAACCAGAGGCTAAAGCAAATAATTTAAGTAACTCTTGGAACCTTAAGAAAAAAATGGCAAATCCACCCCTAACTCTGCCTCATTGGCACCACCAGCCTTAAGAAATCCCATCATGCCGGGCACAATGGCTCATACCTGTAATCCTAGCACTTTGGAAGGCCAAGGCAGTTACATTGCTTGAGCTCATGAGTTCGAGACCAACCTGAGCAAGAGCAAGCCCCCATGTCTACTGAAAATAGAAAAAAACTAGCTTTGCATAGTGGTGCATGCCTATTGTCCCTGATACTTGGGAGGCTGAGGCCAAAGGATTGCTCAAGCCCAAGACTTTGAGGTTGCTGTGAGCTGTGATGACACCATCACACTCCACCCAGGGTGACAGAGTGAGACTCTCTCTTTAAAAAAAAAAAATACTGTCATTCTGGAACCTAAGATAGGGCTACTTGGATATTAACCATATTGGGAGGGGGGAGAATGAGTGACAAGAGTAGAATATCCAGAGGGCAGAGCTTCAGTGGAGAGAGCTAACTGGGGCCAAGACAGGAAATCCTACCAGCATTCAAGGCAATAAGAGGATGGGAAACCCAGAAAGAGATTGCCAATGGTCACAGCTTTTTCAGCAGCAAATTTAGTTCTGCCTAAGTCTACTGAGAATAGACTCAGGTGTTCAGAAGATAAATTTTAAGTGAATAGAGAAAGCCTCTTAGTTTTACTACTTTAAATGTTACAAAAACTAAAATATAGTATATCCATGCTATTGAATATTATACCTGTAAAAAGAATATGGCTAGCAAATATATGTGCTTTCATGTTTAAGAATATCCAGACTAGGCCAGACATGGTAGCACGTGCCTGTGATCCAAGCACTCTGGAAGGCTGAGCAGGTGAATCACTTGAACTCAGGAGTTCAAGACCAGCCTGAGCAAGAGTGAGACCCTGTCTTTACTAAAAATAGAAAAACTAGCCAGGTGTCATGGTGGGTGCCTATAGTCCCAGCTACTCAGGACAGTGATGCAGGAGGACCACTTAACCCCAAAAGTTTGAGGTTGCTGTGAGCTATGATGCCACAGCAATAATAAACAAATAAATAAATAAATGAAATAAAAAAGAAAATTAAAAAAAAATAGCCAGGCTTTGTGGCTAGTGCCTATAGTCCCAGCTGCTTGGCAGAGAACAGCTTAAGCCCAAGAATTTGAAGTTGCTCTGAGCTAAAACGCCACGGCACTCTACCAAGCGTAACATAGTGAGACTCTGTCTCAAAAAATAAATAAATAAAATTTTTTAAAAAAGAAAAAATTCGGGAAGGATATACACAAATAGTTTCTATTGGCTATGTCTGAAGAGTAGAAGTAAGTGGCAGTGGGACTTTGGGGGGAATTTTACTTTTTGCTTTGTGCAAGTCTATATCGTTTAATTTTTTTTCCCCCAGCAAACATGTAAGTATTCTTTTTGTCACAAAAGGAAATTAATCAGTGACAACTGGTGACTTTGAAGCATGAGAATATAGAGCAGGGACCCCTGAATGGCTGTTAACAGCTTGTAGGGTGATGAGAAATATTACAAGCAGTGGCAGAGGGTGAAGGATGCTGGGAACACTAACGGTTCTGGCTGACTTAGAAAGAGATGAGTCTCAGTTTATACTGTGTCAAACAGGAGGCAGAAAAAAGGAACTCACTTCCATATGCAATTGATCCCAAGACATCATTGAGTCCACAGCCTGGCTGGAAGTCACCCCCATTGGGATAGATGTCAATGTGGCCCACAGGCATCTGAATCCCAATGCTCAGGCCAAAGGAACGTGTGTAGGTATGGAGGACGTCCACAAAGTCTGCATCATCGGGGGACAGCCTCTTGTGAATGTCCACCCCTTCAAACATGGGCCCAGCAGGATCCAAACCTATAACCAAAGGAGGCCCAAGATGGACTATGTCAGATGCACCAAGTCAAAGAGTCAGGCTTTAAAGTTAAGTTCAAGTGTGCAGAATGCAGATGCCTTCTGAGCCCCAACCCATGAATCAAGACATGGAAGGCATGGCAGAAACTAAGGAACCCATTGTGGAAATTAAATCCTACTGTCGCAGAATGTTCTCCTACTGTTGCAAGCCTTCTCCTGTCCTGACACCTCTGGTGACCCAGAAACTACCCACGAGGTTCACCACCACACATCTCTGAGGATCCATGTAGACTGTTAGTCCTGGAGCAGTTCTAGAAAGAACTCTGGCTGCCTGAAACTAAGCCCCTTTTCCCATTCGTTCTTCCATAAGAGCCCCCCACAGCCTTAATTTCAGCCAAATTTTTATATAACTAAGCTGCCTACATCCTTCTGGAAGAACTTGGTCTCCTCAAGCAGCGCTATTTGTATGTGGACTAATTGTTCCCCTACCTTTAGTTATGAGTCAGGCCCAGGGCGGAATGATGAGAGAAGAGGGAACACCCAGTAGGCAAGAATCCACACATCAAGCCCCCACAACTCCTCTGGCAGTGAGAAAGTGCCTCAGCCTCCAAACTTTCTGTATTGAGCAGCAAGTAGCTCTGGTTCTCACATTTGAAACTGCACAAATAGCGCTGGGGAGCTTGCTAGAAATTTAGATTCTACCACGTAGCTCTAAAAAATTCTGGAAGGAAGACTGGGCACAGTAGCTCATCCTTGTAATCCTACCATTCTGGGAAGCTGAAGCAGTTGCATTACTTGAACTCAGGCATTGGAGAACAGCCTGAGCAAGGGCAAGACCCTGTCTCTAAAAATAACCGGGCACTGTGGTGGGAACCTGTAGTTCCAGCTACTGGGGAGGCTGAGGCAAAAGGATCACTTGAGCTCAGAAGTTTGAGTTGCTGTGAGCTACAACATGACACAGCTCTCTACTGAGGGTGACAAAGTGAGACTCTGACTCATTAAAAAAAAAACTTCTGGAAGGACACGTAAGCAGTTAGTTACCTGTGTGTCTATATGCCGAGGGAGAGGGTGAGGACAGGACAGAGCAGGCAGCTGTAACAGTGAGAGAACCTTTTCACCATCTTTTAATTTTAGAATCACAGGTATGCAAAACCACTTGAAGAAAAGAACTTACAAAGCATGGAAGGAAGATTCCCAAGCCCCTGACCTCCTAGAGATTCTGATTAGTACATCTAGCATGGAGCCCAGAAATACCTATTGATCTCCCAGGTCATCTGAACAGTAGCTGGTCTGTGGACCCAAATATTGAAAAATTTCCTTATGCTTCAGTATGGTCTATAAAATGGAAGCAGAACACCTTAGTCCACACAGTTCATATGAGACACGAGGAGGTTAAGTGCTTCTTGGTGTTATTATAGCTGCTACTATCAAGCTGGAGTGGTGAGGAGAACTAGATTCATCCCAAGCAGGAGACCAACACACAGGGAGGACCTGGAGAAACAGGATATGCTGCAGAGGAAGGGTCCCTAGCATGGCGGTTCACCACTGGGAGTGACTCTGCCCCCCAGGGGGACATCTGGCAATGTCTGGAGACTTGTTTTTTATAATTATGGTGGGAGAGCTACTAGCAACTAGTGGGGACAGGCCATGGATGTAGCTAAATGCATTACATCATATAAGACAAACCCCCCAACACACACACACACACAACAAAGCCCCAAAGTCAACAGGGCCTAGGCTGAGAAATCCTGTTCTAGAAACACTGAGGCTGGGGAATGTGATCAGGAATAGAGGCCTGAAAGGTGAGAGAACCATGCTCACCAGACCCCACAACAATATGATCAAGGAGCACATCAGGAGATGTGAAAGGGTAATTTGAACATAAACAAAGGCGGAGATATTGTCTAGAATGGATGGTCAACCTGTAGAACCTGGTTGCTCCTGACACTGGTAGAAGCTGAAACTCTAAATAGTTTCTGAAAGAAGTGCAGGTAAATTTATGTACAACCAGGGCAGAAGGGGAGCCCAGGATGCTTGGGGGCTCATCCGAGCCCCTGCCCCAAAGAAAGATGGCACAAAAACATTGTCCTCCCAGAATAGCCCATTTTAGAGCCTGCAAGGACCACAGTACTGACACAAGTGGCCTCCCCCTGCCATGTCAGGGGGTGGGGGGCATTCTGCTTTGCAACTAATACAAGGGAGACACTCTTTGCTCGGTGTGAACAAAGGTCCCCACCAGACAGTCAGCACCATGGAAACCAGGCTGTGCTGGAGGAATGTGGGAGGCTGACAGGACTCACAGGCCAGCAGGCAGGCAGGCAGGCAGGCTAGGCCTTCACCCACCGAGTCTGAGCCAGCCTGCCCTGCTCTGACTGTTCCTGACACATATTCTATAGTCCACAGACCCAGGGGGCAAAGTGGCACAAGTTACTTTTTTAACTAGAAATGCAGAGCTAAGCCTTGCAAAAACAGGGAAGATGAAGATGAAGAGCCCACACTTCTTCCGTTTAGTCACCTACTCCCCTAAATGTGCTCTGTCCCGCAAATGGAACACACACAGAGGCAGGAAAACCTCTGGGCTGTGGATTCTGGCCTACCAGAGCAGAGCCTGCCATATTTCAACAGCTCCTTTGTGGGGGGGGGGGGGGGGGGGGGGGGGGGGGGGGGGCGGGGGGGGGGGCGGGGGGGGGGGGCGGGGGGCGGGGCGGGCGGGG
>CAUYPK010093126.1:0-19143 GCA_963574355.1 Loris lydekkerianus | reverse complement strand
TTCACTGAGCCCAGCTCAGTGGCTCATTTGGGGGCTCCAGACAATGCCCAAAGTTCTCCACACTTTTGCTCAAGCTCTCCCCAAGACAGCTCAACTGAGCGCCACGTCCAAGAACACCAAAAAAGTTCACAGGTAAGGCCTTTCCAGTTTGCAGTCTCACTGCTGCTTGTACTCACGGTTGCCAGCGTGATTAGGTCAATCGAATACACACAGCCACTTGCCAGTTTTCCACTGTTTTTGTCCTCCTCCTGGGGTCCAGAAGTCCCTTGCTCACTCCCTGTATCCTCAAAGGGATGATCATAGGCAGATCCCACCGGCCAGAGATGTCTGGATTCTTGTCTCCCCAGACTCGCTGTGCCCAGTTGCAGGGAAGCTGTTACTCAGCTGCCATCTTTAATCCCTCCTCCTCATTTCCTTCTTAAATCTAAATGAGGCTTGCAGAAGTCTACCCTGTATTTCAACCACTATTTCCAAATCCAACTGAAGAGAGCGCTATTCTTGCAAGTAGGTGTTATTGATCCTTCAATAATCATTGCAAAGGTAGAGTTCACCATTCTTCTTACGAGTCATGCCTGAGAAAGCTCTGCTTGCAGTCCTTAAACTAGAATGAATCCTTGCCCAAGATTAGGGAGAAAGAATTCCTAAAGTGCAGATTCATAGATGTATATGCCCACCTCAGGGCATTCTGGGTCCCGAGGAACCAAAGAAAATATTATGAACTACACAATATGGGAGAAATATCTCTGTTTCCTTAGATTAAATCTTGAGTTTATGAAAACGTACAAGGAAGATTTCATACAACTTCAGTCCTGGCCACCTCCTTGGGAATCTATGGACAATATGAATAGTAGTAGTTATGAGTATAAAGTGAGGTTTAAAATGATCCAGGCCACATATGGGAAATACTTAGACTTCTTTTCTCTCATCTGTATCCTAATGAAACAGCATCAGTAAACAACCATGTCACTTACAAGGACCCAGATGTAACCCCAGAATCCTGCTTAACATACACAGTGTTCCAGGTACACATACAGCAAGTGATAGAGATGGGCCCCAAATTAAATATTTCTCAAACTTGCTTTAGATCAGGGTTTCCCAGCAGCAACACGATTGCTATTTTGGGCTAAACAATTCTTTCCAGTGGGCAGCTGTGCTGTGCATTGTAAGTTATTTATCAGCACCTCTGGCCTCTACCCATCTAATGCTAGTAGAGCCCCAGCCTTCCCCCCAGTTGTGACAACCAGAAATGTCTCTAGACATTGTCCTCAGTCAAGAATCACTACTTTAGGTAATAACAGTCAGGCCATTCCAACCATAAACACTTAAGAACCACCTTAAACAAAAAGAGTAACACAAATGAAAATGCCCTTTGATGGTCCTCGACTCTGATTCTAAGAAGTTTATCAGGAGATAAATTTTTGTAGGGGCTAATTTGACTATCAGTTATGTCTACAATCATAGCATCCTTGGATAAAACAGACTGTGTTCTAGGAGCAAGAGAGGAAATGTATGGAAACCTGCTAGCTTAGGCTGCAATTGACTGGGAAACTTCATGTCAAGAATCATCCTTAAGAAAGTGTACAGAGGGCGGCGCCTGTGGCTCAGTGAGTAGGGCGCTGGCCCCATGTACTGAGGGTGGCAGGTTTGAACCCGGCCCCAGCCAAACTGCAACAAAAAATAGCCAGGCGCTGTGGCGGGCACCTGTAGTCCCAGCTACTGGGGAGGCTGAAGCAAGAGAATCGCGTAAGCCCAAGAGCTGGAGGTTGCTGTGAGCTGTGACGCAACAGCACTCTACCAAGGGCGACAAAGTGAGACGCTGTCTCAAAAAAAAGAAAGAAAAAGAAAGTGCACAGAGACAGGGAGGACCTCTGGAGTGTTGTGGGTGTCCCTTCATCACAGAGCTACCCTGGGAAAGTCCAGGAAGCTTGGAGGGTTGTTTATGACAAAGCAAAGTGGCATTTACTGAGCATTGTACAGGCTCAAGGCATTTTACATATAGGCATTTTACTTTTATCTTATTTAATCCACACAAAAACCTTAGGAAGTAGATCTTATTCTTATTCCCCTCCTCTCCTTTACAGATAAGAAAACTGTGACTCAGAGAGTTGATGTACAAGTTCCCACACTAGTAAGTGGCATGTCCCAGAAATAAATCCAGTTGTCCTGGCTCCAAATCGTATATTCTTTTTGCTACATGAAACTGCTAGGAAAAATTGCATAAGCCTCTTCCTCTTGGAATCATTCTTTCCAAGGCAGTCTGAGTTAAGTCCTACCCAGCTACATGACTCCTCCAAGCTGTGAGAGTCAGTTCCCCAGGCAGGCCCTGAGGTGTACCAACTCCAACAAGGCACTCCCCTAGGAAAGGAGGTGGGCACAGTCCTCTCAAAATTGGTCCCTGAGGGATCCGAGCCCAGATGGGACTGGCAGTAACATTCTTTTTTTTTTTTTTTAGAGACAGTCTCACATTGTCACCCTCGGTACTGTCCCATGGTGTCACAACTCACAGCTACCTCCAGCTCTTGGCCTTAGGCAATTCTCTTGCCTCAACCTCCTGAGTAGCTGAAGACTACACGCACCCGCTACAATGCCCAGCTATTTTTTTGTTGCAGTTTGGCTGGGGCCGGGCTTGAACCCACCACCCTCAGTATATGGGGCCGGCACCCTACTCACTAAGCCACAGGCACTGTCCTAGCAGTAACATTCGTAAGGGAAGATTCAAGCACATGATAGAATCTCCTATTCTCCAGCTCCTTTTTCTAAAGTTTTAAAGGGTAGGACTTTGGTACAATGACATTAACCAATCATCATTCACCTGGGCAGTGACTCACTTGGGGACTAGTCATAGTCCACCGATATGATTGAATAGAGGTTCTTACACAAATTGGTTCATCAGAATCACCTAAACCATACTTGCTAGGCCCCACCCCCAGAGTTTCTGATTCAGTAAGTTTGAGGTCAGACCAGATAATTTGCTTTTCTAAGAAGTTTTCAGTTGATGCTCGTGCTGCCAGTCCACAGACCACATCTGGGTAATTACAGCACCTGGAAGCTCACACCTGTAATCCCAGCACTCTGGGAGGCCAAGGCAGGAAAATCCCTTTTGGCTAGGAGTTCAAGATAATTACAGTACCTTATTAAGCCACAGATGAGGAAGACCACCTCATGGTACATGGAGGAAAGTTCCTCCACACTTTCCCACCCCTGGGCTCATATTCAGATAGGTTTATTCTATAAATCCAAGTTATACCTTCACAGACCAACAGAACTTGGTCAAGAATTCAACAGGGCAACATGAGGAAAGCATGAGATCAGGGCTCCATCATACACAGCTGACTTCCCTCTCAGAGTGCAGGGCTCCATCCTACATGGCTGACTTCCCTCTCAGAGTGCAGGGCTCCATCCTGCACAGCTGACTTCCCTCTCAGAGTGCAGGGCTCCATCCTACACGGCTGACTTCCCTCTCAGAGTGGGTTCTTCCCTTTTCTTTGGGAGCCAGAGTGCCAAGAAGTCCTTGTCCAGCCACAGAGTAGGATTTCCCACTTGCACAGCTAACTCTCCCCCCTCCCTCCCATCCTTTCCTCAGTAGTTTTTCCCCAACACCTTCCTCCTCAGTAGTTGGTGCCATTCTGGCTCACTGCTTGACTTATGAGCACACTGGGACCCATGGGGGAAGTGTGGATGTTGAAGTCTAAGCTGACAGGTTATTAGTAGTTTGGCTCATGTGGGAAGGGGACCCTGAGCAGGGAGACAAAGTTATTATTGGGAAAGACTGTCTGTTGGCAGGTAAAAGGACAAGAATCCCTGCTGAAAAGAAAATCATTCAGAGGCGACCCAAACCAAATAAGTATCAATAGGTCACACTCAGAATTCAAAGATGGCATTAATGAATAGTACTTAAATACCCTTTTTCTGAGTTCCTTTGAAATCCTGGGCTATTCCTCAGCCATAAAATAAAATAGGTATAAGAGTGTTAAAAATAGGTATAAGAGTGTTAAGCTGGTGCCTGAGTTGTTACTGAGGAGGGATTCAAGTGCCCAGGCCTCAAGAAAAGGCCCAATCTTTTACTTCAGTTGGTATTAAGGCTATGCCCAAAATAACATGTTATAATTCTTGGCTTGCTAAAGATATTAATCATGTCATCACAGACTCTAAGTATGCTCTGCTGATAAGTGACTTGAAGACCAAGGTAAGCAAGAATCTCTGGATTCCACATCCAGTCTGAGAAGCCAAGGGTTTCTTCCTTCAGGTGATATGTCAAAGTATAAAAAACCAGAGGAGGATATCAGAGGCTATAGCAAAAACCATTGAGAAGGCCAAGCAGTCATCAAATCAATGGATTAAAACAGATATTCATGTACCAAGGGTATAAACTAATATTAGTACCATTATCGGTGATGTTAGAAATATGGGGGAGATAATTTAGTCACACTCTCCTCCTTGCTGGTCTGGAGGACCCAAGGTAAGAAATCAGACAAGGATCAAAATATAGTGTCAGCTTTAATATTAGTAAGGCTGGATTTAAGACTGGAGTTGACTTGTGTAGTTGAAGAAGAGGGCCCTGCTATATACCCCCAGGTCTGGTCATGGGGTCTGATGTGAGGACAGCAGGGTCTGCAGAGTAGATACCCACCCATCTATGTGGAGGGTTAATGCCCATAGATTTCAGGAAAGAGAGAAAAAGAAGCCTCTGGGTTACCTTCAGAACAACACTCTCTGACCCAGTTGCAGGTTTATGAAAGGAAAGTTAAAGCAGAAAAAGAGAATGTGGCTTACTCTGGGGTTGGGCCTTAAAGACAGGGCCAAGAAAGCAGAAACATTCCCTTGGTGAGTATCCTGAACTGGTAAGGCATTCCCTCCAGAACAAATTGGAGGAGGAGATGGGCAGGAGGTTCCTCCCCAGGGTGCTGTTGGTGGAATACAACATTTGTAGACCAAGGGAGAACACAAAGAGGGGAGTCAACCTCCCAAGCCACAGCTACAATAACAACTACTTAACTCCTACTGCGTGTGGGGAGCTGCCCTATCCACTTTCATGCATTTGGGATGATCCTGTGAGGTAGGTCTAATCATTCCTATTTTCAGATGAGGAAATGGAGGCTCACAGAGGTTGAATTGCTTGTTAAGTTGAGGGCATAACTGGATCACAGAGCTGTTGGGTCTAGCGGCAGAGAGTATGTTTGTCCTACCACCTTCAACTACTTTTCTTCCCAACAGAAACAGAAACAAAATTGCAAGAGAGTTGGAACTGTGTGTAGGGACAGAAGGGTGAGCATCAGAGCTTCCCCCCAGGGCACAGTGGACAGCACAATTCTTTTAAACTTTTAAATGCCCCTCACACACACACACACACACACACACACACACACACGTACATATGCTTGTGACTACTGTCTGTCAACTATATGAGGTATGCAAAATCATGTTATTAAAGTTCATCTGGATAACTGCAGCGATGGCCTGTGCCATGCAAAGTTCGTAGTGTCAAACAATAGGCTACATCTTCCCCATTGCTGGAAACTTCCCCAATTGAAAGCCATTATGCTCATTAAGGGTTTCCTCCTGCCTGCCCCTACACTCTTTAGGGGCTGCAAGAAAAATGCCATTGATATCCATTCTCCCAGAAGGTTCCTAAAGCGTAACAGTCTTGACATTTAGGTAGAGATTTCATCATCTGGGCTCCCTGCCAACTACGGTGGAATAGTTCAAGCCTCCAGCCCATGAAGACTCTTTGTGAGGGACCTATAGATGCTGTTTTACTGAGAGGAAAAGAGAAAGGTTTCCATACTTAATGTTTCAGTAAAAATAAAGTCTCTGTGAAAAATACTCTGTGTGGGATGACGGGAACCAACCACTTGGCTTTCTTACAGGAGAATAGGCATGTACAATATCCATGGCCTTAACCAAACCATCATGGTATAATCTGTGCATTTGACAAGACAGAACAAAGAAAGAGCAACAATGCTGGCTGCCTTGGTCCCAGAGTTCAGGTCCCAGACCTTACTGAAACCACGTATAGTGAGAATAAGATGGAGTCGGTCAGGCTAGGGCAGACATGACACAGTCTGGTCAGTTTAGGTCCTGCCTGACCATCACCCTGATCTCTCCTTCTTACTATTTTATAAATGTATTCCCCACCCTAAAGATGCCTATCTTTTTTTGTTTGTTTGTTTGTTTGTGATTCATTTAGGGTACAAAGAATTAGGTTACACTGATTGCATTTGGTAGGTAAAATCCCTCTTATAATTGTGAGCCATACACGGACACCCTCCATCCCCCTCCCTCCTCCCTTTTCTCCACTCCCTTGTTCCCCTACCCACCACCTTTTATTGGGCCATCTACTGCCTTCATATTAGAATTGAGTACATTGAATTCTTGCTTCTCCATTCTTGTGATGCTTTACTAAGAAGAATGTGTTTCAACTACATCCAGATTAATACAAAAGATGTAAAGTCACCATCATTTTTAATGGGTGAATACTATTCCATGGTATACATATATCACAGCTTGTTAATCCATTCCTGGGTTGGTGGTGGCATAGGTTGTTTCCACATTTTGGCAATTGTAAATTGAGCTGCAATAAACAGTCTAGTGCAAATGTCCTTATGATAAAAGGATTTTTTTTCCTTTTTCTTTTTTCTTCTGGGTAGATGCCTATTAATGGGATTGTAGGATCAAATGAGAGGTCTAATTTAAGTTCTGTGAGGAGTCTCCATACTTCCTTCCAAAAAAGTTGTATTAGTTTGCAAACCCACCAACAGTATAAAAGTGTTCCCTTCTCTCCACATCCACACCAGGATCTGCCACTTCGAGACTTTGTGACAAAGGTCATTCTCACTGGGGTTAGGTGATATCTCAGAGTGATTTTGATTTGCATTTTCTGATGATTAGGGATGATGAGCATTTTTTTCATGTTTATTAACCATTCATCTATCTTCTTTAGAGAAGGTTCCAGTTATGTCTCTTGCTCAGTGGTAGATGGTATTGTTGGCTCTTTTCTTCTTGACTAATTTGAGTTCTCTGTAGATTCTAGTTCTCAAGTCTTTGTTCATTTTGTAATATGCAAATTTCTTTGCCCATTCTGAAGGTTGTCTATTTTCTTTGGTTGTTGTTTCCTTAGTTGTATAGAGGCTTTTCCGTTTAATTAAGTACCATTTGTTTATTTTTGTTGTTGTTGCAATCACCATGAAAGTCTTCATAAAATCTTTCCATAGGCTGATATCTTCAAGCATTTTTACCACACTTTCTTTGAGGATTTTTATTGTTTCATGCCTTAGATTTAAATCTTTTATCCATCTTGAATCAATTTTTGTAAGTAGTGAAAAGTGTAGGTCCAGTTTCAGTCTTTTACATGTGGTTATTCAGTTCTCCCAGCACCATTTATTGAATAGAGATTATATTCCCCAGTATATGTTCTTGTTTGGTTTATCAAAGATCAGGTGGCTGAAAAATGTTAGTTTCATCTCATGGTTTCCTATTCAATTCCAAATGTCTATCTCTCTATTTTTGTGTCTACACCATGCTGTTTTGATAATTATGGCCTTGTAGTAGAGCTGAAAGTCTGGTAGGGTGATGCCCCCAGCTTGTTTTTATTACTAAGAATTGTCTTAGATTTATACAGGGTTTGTTTGTTTTTTTCTGGTTCCATACAAATCGAAGAATTATTTTTTCCAAATCTTGAAAGTATGATAATGGTATTTTAATGGGGATTGAACTAACCTGTAGATTGCTTTGGGAAGTATAGACATTTTAATAATGTTGATTCTTCCCAGCTATGAGCATGGTATGTTCTTCCATTTGTTAATATCTTCTGTGATTTCTTTTCTTAGGGTATCATAATTTTCTCTGTAGAGGTCTTTCACTTCTTTTCTTAGTTATATTCCTAGGTATTTTCTTTTCTTTAAAGCCACTGTGAAGAGAATTGTGTCCTTGGTTAGCTTCTCAACTTGGCTGTTATTGGTATATACAAAGACTACTGATTTGTGGACATTGACTTTATATCCTGAGGCATTACTGTATTTTTTTTTTATCACTTCCAGGAGTCTTGTGATTGAATCTTTGGGGTTCTCTAATTACAAGATCATATCATTGGCAAACAAGGAGAGTTTAACCACCTCTGCCCCCACTTGGATGCCCTTTATTTTCTTCTTTTCCCTGATTGTGTTGGCTAGAACTTTCAGCACTATGTTGATTAGTAGTGGTGATAGAGGATAACTTTATCTGGTTCCAGTTCTAAGTGGAAAGGCTTTCAGTTTTACGCAATTCAGTATCATATTTGCTGTGGGTTTGTGGTTGATGGCTTCAATCAGATTAAGAAATGTGTTACCTATGCCTATACTCTTCAGTGTTCTAATTAGAAAAGGATGCTGAATTTTATCAAATGCTTTTTCTGCATCTACTAAGAGGATCATATGGTTTTTGTTTTTGCTTCTGTTGATATAGTGAATTATGTTTATGGAATTGTGTATGTTAAACCAGCATTGCATCTCTGGGATGAAACCTACTTGCTGATGATGTATACTTTCTTTAATGTGTAGCTGCAATCCATTGGCTAGATTTTATTAAGAATTTTTGCATCTATATACATTAGTGAAATTGGTCTGAAGTTCTCCTTTTTATTTGGATCTTTTCCTGGTTTTGGTATCAGGGTGATGTTTGCTTCATAGAATGTGTGGGGAAAGATTCCTTTCTTCTCAATTTTTTGAAATAATTTCTGCAATATGGGTATAAGCTCTTCTTTGAAGGTTTGATAGAATTCTGATGTGAAGCCATCTGGACCAGGGCACTTATTTGTTGGGAGATTTTTTATTGTTTCTTTGATCTCAGTGCTTGAAATTGGTCTGTTCAAATATCTATTTATTCCTGGTTAAGTCTAGGGAGAGGGTACAATTCCAGGTATTGATCCATTTCCTCCACATTGTTAAAAATATGGGCATAGAGTTTCTTGTATTACTCAGAGATAATCTTTCATACTTCTGTGGTTATTTCCACTCTATCATTTCTAATTGAGGTTATAAGAGATTTTACTTTTCTGTTTCTAGTTAACCTGGCCAAAGGTTTATCAATTTTATTTATTTATTAGAAGAACCAACTTTTTGTTTTGGTAATTTTCTGAATGATTCCTTTGTTTTCAATTTCATTAATCTAATTTAATTTTGCTTATTTCTTCTTTTCTGCTGGGTTTGAGATTAGATTGTTCTTCTTTTGCCAATTCCATAAGATGGTTTATGAGTTTATTGATGTGCTCTCTTTCTTTTTATCAAATGTAGGCATCTGATGTGATAAATTTCCCTCTTAAGACTGCTTTTGCTATATCCCACAGGTTTTGGTAACTTTTGTCTTCATTGTTATGTTCGAGGAATTTAACAATGTCCTCCTTTATCTCTTCCTGGACCCAACTATCATTCAACATAAGGTTGTTTAATTTCCTTGCCTTTGCGTGAGGATGAACATTTTTGTTGGAGTAGATTTCCACGTTTATCTGGTCTGAGAAGATATAAGGTATAATTTCTATTATTTTAATTTTGCTGAGGTTTGATTTGTATCCTAAGATATGATTTATTTCGGAGTATGTTCCATGGGCTGATGAGAAAAATGTTTCTGTTCTCTCATCATCAAACTGCCTAATTTAGAAACCTATAGGTTTCTTTTTTCTATAGAGGAACTCTGGCTATACTCCACAAAGGTAGGGTCTTGGATATCAAAATGGTTTGATTTAATCACAGTTGCATTTGTCATCTCAGCAGCCATAACCTGCTGAATCTCAAAGAAGGGATAGAAACTGAGACACAGTCCCAAGGGAAAAGGTAATATATGGAGCAGCAGGGAAGGGCCCTCTAGAGAGCACTGGTGGACTTACTCCTTTGTACACCTTTCTGGAGGACAGTATGGAGAAATAGGACAAAGATGCTGGCTCCTAAGGAAATTCTGCTCAGTGGTTACATTCATTAAAATTTGGGGTTCTGTTTGGATCTTGGCTATGTAATTTTGAGAATGTTACTTACCTTCTCTGAGCATTTACTTTCTCATCTGTAAAATGAGGAAGTTAACAATATAGCTCATTGGGTTTCTATGAGAATTAAATGAGATAGCATGCTGGTACAGTGCCTGATATATTGTAAATGCTCAATAAATGGAAGCTATTACTATGAGTGGTCTTTAATTGTGGAAATTTTCACCAATTGGCTCATGGATATCATTCTATTTTATAATAAAAGCATTCTTTAGTTATATTCCAGGATGGAAGACATTCGAACTTGGATTTTGTCTATTTAAGACAAATAAGTTTTCTAATTTCCTCAGAGGTTTGTTTGTTTTGCTTTCCTTTTACATCGTGAATGGGTGTTGAATTTTATCAATTGCTTTTTCAACACCTACAGAGACAATCTGTTGATGTGTTGAATTACATTATTTTTAAATAATAAATCAACCTTGCATTCCTGGAATGAACCCAATTTTGATATTGTATATATTTTAAATGAATGCTGGATTCTATTTTCTAATTTGTTTAGCATTTTTGCCTGTATGTTCATGAGGGAAATTGACCTTTACTCTTCTTTTCATGAATATTTTTATAAGCCATCAAAATTATCCTGACTATCTAGATGTCAGGATGCACACCGATAGTCCCAGCTATTCTGGAGCCTGAGGCTAAAAGGTTGCTTAAGCTCAGGAGTTCAATCTATTACATTTTCTAAATTTTCTAGATCTGTACTGATGTGTGTTTTATCTATATGTTACTAGAAAAAGTTGTTAAAATCTTCCATGATAATTGTGAGGTTGTATATTTCCCTTTTGAGTACTGTCAGATTTTGCTTTATGTATTTTGAAGCTGTGATATTAGGCTCATACAAATTCAAATTATATCTACCTGGTGAATTGCCCTTTAAAATGTCCCCTTTATGTCTTCTAATACATTTTGCCTTAAAATCTATTCTGTCTGAGTCTCAATATTTAAGATATGACTCCTAATAAAAAACATACCATTGTAAGATTTTTTTCTATCCTTTTTACTTTTTTAAGGATATTAATTCAGTTTATATTTAATGTAATTACTCACATTTGAGCTTATATCTGTCTTCTTACTACTTATTTTCTAGTTGTCCCTCTTCTGTGTTCCTTTTTTATCTTTTCTTTCTTTTGAATCACTCAAATATTCATTCTATATTAGAATTGTTATTACAATGTGCCTAAATATGGTTATCTTTGTATTTAAACTACTTACTATTTTATAACATGTCTTGAATTTATCATTTGGTGTATTGCATCATTTGGAGGCATTTTTTATCCTATAGTTCTTGCAATATTACTTCTAAATAATTCTGTTTCCTTATTTATGTCTTTAAAAAATAGAACAGAATACCTAAATGTGTTAGGCTTTGTCACCTGTTCCATGTCTCCTATGCTTTTTTCAATATTTCCCATATCTTTCTCTTTTTTCCTTTTTACTCTCTGTGCTTCAGTCTGGATATTTTATATTCTTCTATCTTCCAGATGCATAATCATTTCTTCATATGTCTTTGACATGCTGTCAAATCCATCTATTGTATTTTTAATCTGGGGCACTTGGGGAGCAAGAGGGGTGTTTTTGCTATATGTTCTAAATTTAGTTCTAAATTTATAGTTCTAAATTTTCTTGGAATGTTCATCAAGGGCCCTTCTTAGAAGAATCTAAAATCCAATTTTTATCTCCCTAGCACTGTGAAAAAACTCTGTTTGGCAACTTTACCTCTTAACTACCTCTTTTTAATTAGTGAATGCCTAAAGGAGACAAGTAGCTGAGACTGTCTTGTTTCTCTGCAGAAGTTTGACCCTCTCAAGTTTTTGCTGCCTCTGTGGCCCTAAACTCTAATTTTTGTCTCCTCAACCATGAGAAACCGACAAAAGCATTGCCCAGTTCTCCACCTCTTAGAAGTCACTTTCTGCATGGTTTCTCAAGCTGTCTGTCCTTGCTGCTTAAGAATCAGAAAAATACCTTAAAGGGATAAGCAGTTTAGAAAATTGGGTTCACCACAATAAGTTTCCCTTCCCACTAGAATTTTCTCTATCTTCATACCTCTCCAAAACTTTCAAATATTTCTTTCTTCAATCAGAATCTCTAGGAGTTTTTCCTGTGGGAATTTGGTTGCCTATATACTAGGCAATCTCCCATTACCAGAAGCAGAATCCCAAACAAGTGTTTTACATTATATTTCACAGAGCTTAGCTCTGTAGGATCCTAAAAAGAGAAAATGTATTTGATCTAGAAATTCAACAGGCCCCTGAAATTATATGGAAAATTGTGTAAATGTGCATAAATGTTGTCAAAGGGCCCCACAAACCCAAAAGTGCAAGACTGCAGTGAGCTATGATCACACTACTGCACACTAACCTTAGCACAGAAGGAAACTCTGTCTCTCTAAAAATTAAATAAATAATTGTTTCTAATATTTCACTTGAATGAAACTCATTTCTAGAACTGTAGTCTAAATTTAGAGAAATCAACCCATATGACCTTACTTTTTCTTAAGGGCTGTCAGATACCATGATAACCAACACAGGACTAATATGAGGGTGAGTTCATTATGGTCCTCTGTTTCCTTTATGAATCTGGTGAAGGTTGTTTTTTCTTCATAATCAACCTTTGTTTTCTTTTCACAGCTTATGGTAATGTATCTTTTGCATTATTACTGTGGATTCACTCTAAATTCATTTGACCTTCACTTTTAAATAGGTATGTTAGAGCTTTGTTATAGAAAATATATTACACACAAACTTCTCTCTAACTCCTTTACATGCTTGGAAATCGCTGAGTAAGACTAAGCTATGGGATTGTGAAGCCATTGAACATCAGCAGATTCCCAAAAAAGGCAACCTAAGCAAGCAGGAGAAAATTTCCACAGACTATGTCCTAAAGAAAGATGCATTCTAGAGAATATATCTGAGAGTGGAAATGTATTTTGCTCAGGTTTTTGCAAGTTCCAAAATGTTATAAAGTATTATATCCCTTGCCTTGCTCTGACCAGTCTGCCTTCCCAGGACTTCAGGCTCCAGCCAGAAGCCCTTCTTTGGACAGATGCATCTCTTTCCCACCCACCTCCAACTCCCCTGTTACAGGATGACTGCCTGCCCTTCCTGGACTCCTGCCACACCCAGACTACCTACTGGAAGCTCAGTGCACCTCATCCCTGAACCATGGCTATAAAGGAGAGCCAGGATGCTATGGTGGTACCACTGGTACAGTATCTGGCACATAATAGGTACTCAAAGGACATCTGAATGAATGAATGAATGAACAAAGGAATGAATAACCAAGATGAATGAATGTGGTAAGAGGCTAAAAAGGAAGCAAAACTCAGAAACTGGCTATTTGACCAATGGTCCTTACTTCCCTCCCTACCCAAAACCTCCCTCTGCTAAAACTCATCAGCTTCTTTGAGTCCTTCTAGGATTTGGTTCCCATACACATGTCATGGCCTTGCTTCCTGGGTTTGAGGGAACTGCAGGATCCTAACTTCCAGCATTGGCTCTCAACTGGTTCTGGGACTAGTTTCCTTGGCTTGGCTTTGGTCTTTCTAGGGCTTACTCTGCCTTCTCAATTGCAGTCCCAAATCTAGAATTCTGAAGACACTTCTTAAACACAAAATATCTCCTGGAGTTACACGTGCTTCTCCAGAAGTTTCACTGTGTGTCTTTCCCTAGGTAGATCTAGAGACAGACTTTCAACATATATTACGGGACCTCGAATAATATAGGCTTCATTAATAATAGTAGTTAATAAATCTTTTTGGATATCCTTAGAGAAAATAATATACTGGCACGAGACGCTGGAGATTGTTCATTGTTCATCTCAGCTGTCCTCTATATGTTGGTTTTCTTCTCTTAGTCTTCTCCAAGTCACCAGAAACATGACCACTAGTAGCACCAGGAACATATCACCTACCTTTGTCACCAGACATGACCCAGGAAAAAATAATTCCAAGGAACGGTTTTGATTAACCCATCTTGGCTCAGATGCCCATTTCTAGAAAATCAGCTATGGCTAATGGGATTGATAGTATAATTGGCTCAACTTGGATCGGATGTCCATTTCTGGCCATCAGCAGTGACCAGAAGACTGATAACTATAAGAACACAGCAGATGTCATTAAAATTATACTACGTATGTTCAAAGTAACTCTTAGCATATAAAACAATAAATATCCACTGCTACTCCCATAGGACCAAGCATTTCCTGGGAGGACTATTTGTTTTTCACTGGGCTATATCAGTCTTCAAATGTATGTAGAGACCTCTGATTGCAGAGAATAGTCAGTATCTTCTCATTGTGAAGACCCTTCTATCCTCTAAGCTTGCTCACTGTCTGGCTAAAGCTCTCCTACTGTAGAATATACCACTGACAGGGTCAAATTTCTGGGGGTGGGGGAGAAGGGTTGCCTCTGGCATAAAACAAAATAAACCAGTGTATTTATCTCTGGTGGGCAAAGTTCTACCTTCAAGCCCCTAAGTTCTCGTGTAGACTCTGCTGGGGTGGCAGCCTATGGGTGACAAGAAATCAGGGGATCTGAGTTCTGGCCCAACATTTTGCCTTCCCAGGCCAGAGGCTGTTGGCCAGATCACTTCCCTTGAGACTCAGGGATTTAGTATCTGGCTTCCTACTTTCCAGGGCACAGATAAGATCATGAGGATGAGCATATTCCCTTGAGCTATGAAATTCTATGCAGACCCAAGGATGGCTATTAACACCATCTACCCATAGTCCCTCCCAGAGCTTCTCAGGCCAGTCCAGATACCCTTACCCCCAGAAGCTCCCTAATTTTTAGGCCCTACACTTGTCTGTTCCACTCACAGCTGACTTAAATTCCTCTGGTTCTCAGGATTGGGGTGAGTAGATGACCACTCTTGCCTTTAATCTAGAGTGGGCTAAGCCAAGTCCCTCCTGCTCTTCCAGTGATGGAAGAACTGGTCTTTGGCTAGGAGCAGATTCCCTGCCACTCCAGGACTTGCTGCCTTAGAATGAGCAGAGAGTGGGAGGGTGGGAAGAGAAAGAAAATGTTTTCCATCTGTTCAATCTGGAGGCCACTAGGAGAGCAATTTTTTTTAATTTTTTTTTTTTTTATTATTGTTTGGGATTCATTGAGGGTACAAGTAACCAGATTACACTGATTGCATTTATTAGGTATAGTCCTTTTTATAATTGTGTCTTGCCCCCAGAAGGTGTGTCACACAGGAGAGCAAATTATTGACATAAAATGTTACCATGGGATAATGACAATTTTTAATTTTTAATAGTAGAAAAAATGATAGGAGACAAGGAACCCAAGTTTTCCTGTTGACTTGGCCACTAACTAGCAGTTGACCCTTGAGAATATAACTTTACCTCCATTTCCTCCTCTCTAAGACAGAGTGATTGGATCAAACAAATTGTAAGTTCTGCTTCCAGCTCAAGGGTACCTGTGTACAGGAAGGAGTGGGGTAACAAAGAAAAGGGATACAGAGACACAGCTTTGATCTGTAGTTCCTGACCTTAGCCATGGGCCCCTAAGAGAAAAGACACAGAATATTTTTCAAGGGGTTCTCAAATTTACATACAAGCATTATCTGCTGGCCAAATAAAAAAATATTTCACATACATATGTACTATTTTTAAATCTAGATGGATGCTACTGAGATTAATTAAATGCTGATTCATTTTAAAGAGTTTTCCACATTCTAGTACTTTTTAAAGTTGACAGATGCCAAAAGAATTACTACCATCATAAGGGAATCATTTTTGTTTGCTTGTTCATTTACAATGAATCCTTACAAAGTAGAGAACTATTGATGACCAGGAAAATTTACAGTATGGAGAGATCATACCCAGGAATGCATCCATTTCTCCTTTGGATTATGAAAGATTATGGTTAATTTTAGACAAAATCCTGTTAGGCTTTTAAAACCTAGTCTCAATGTTCCCTCCTTCACGAAGCCTCCCTGCTGGGTCACCACACTGCCATACCTCCAACAGGACCAGACACACTATCAGTCAGGGTCCAGGGGTGGAGGGGCGGGAGCAGGGGGGAGGGGGGAATCACACACTCAAATAAGGATAATTTGACAAAGACTTACTAAAGGATTTTTACAGAGATATAAACAGTTTCTAAGGAGATACAAGGGCTAAGGCAGTACCCAGGGTGCTAAGAACAGAGTTGTCGCCACCCAGGAAGTGACAGGCGAAGGGAAGTGTGGTTGTTGGAACCAGCAGGAAAGTGGTGTGCAAGAGCCACCTGGAGTGGGGCTCTGGATCTTTTTAGAGGGATGCTGCCAGCCCAAGGCCACATTGCCAGGAGGAAGCCAGGGGAATATATACCCCGCCTCACTTTCTTCTCTCCTCCCTGCCTACTGCTGCCCCTATGGACCAAGGCAACCAGGGACTGGGAGACTAGAGAGTCTGTTGATGCAGCACATGAAGGACAGCCTACTAGGGCAGAGAGCTACATGAAGAAGAGTGGATAGTTGACCTGGAGGAGTGAGAAAGAGAGATCTCCACACAATAACTCTCTTCACTGAGCACCTACACAGACTCTGTAGTTTCTAGCACTTTCCATATTCAGTGGTAATTATCTAGGGATGTTTCTATCTCCCCACCACACTGAGTTCCCTAAAGGCAGAAACCATGTCCCATTTGATTCTGCAGTCACAAAATCACACACAAAGTCAATCCCTTAGAAGAATTTGTTGAGTCTTAGTTTGAGGCAACAGTTTTGAAAAACAAGAGCCATCTGGTCTGCACAGGTGGTATCTGCTGATACTGCTGGGTGTTCCTGGGACCCATGGGTCCTGGAACATACCTCCTTCCCCACAGCACCACACAGGATGAATGGAGAAAATCACACTATTCATGTGAAGCTGAGGCTGGTGAGGGAATGTGTCAAACAAACCCCTTGATGGAAGTTGATGATATGATACACATGATGAAAACCTCAAAGCTCATGAAAGTAATCTAAATTTTCTGTAGGGCAACTTTCTTGTTCTTACTTCAAAGGGATAGGGGATAATGCAAGTAAGAAGGCCTTTGTGCCAAAATTGCTCAGATTCTAATAGAAGAATGGCCTGCTTTGAAGATGGTGACTACAAGATCCAAAGCTTCCAAAGAACCTCTGAGAGGCTAACAGACAACGAGGCTCCCCGAGACAGAGTCTGCCCTCTACAGGTCCAATCATGTTGACTGGGGAGCCTTCTTTTTCTAAAACTCTTTCCTCAGCATCAGGCTGAGATGGTTTGCAGATGCCTTGGTTTCAGGGTAGGGACTTGGGCAGAGAGAAATGTTATCATGCCATCAAGTAACCCAGACCTCTGTGATAAACTGGGGACATAAGCCCCACACATACTTGCAAGAGCAATATATAAAAATTCTTTAAGTTTCCAAGATGAATTTTTGGTCCCATGGCAGAAATTGAGGTATGAGAGCACAAAAGGTGGGGGAAAGACATTAGGAGAGGGGGGTTTACCTAATCCCTAGGAGTGAGTGTTGCCCACAGTTAAACTACACTTTATGCTGAAGAAAGGGGGTAATAGGAGGTAGGATGGAGCTGCTAAACATTTTATTTTTCTCCCCACAAGGCCCTCTTCTCTAGTCTACCAGTCAGGAAAATGATTGTAGTGGTCAAAGTGGCAATACTTTGACCAGAGTACACTCTGATCAACTGCTGAAAAGCAAAAGAGAAGCTGAAGGTGAGAAAGGGAGGTGAGTTTATATAAAATGTAGGGAAAGACCATCACATGTGGCATTGTTGCCTTGGCCAGTGGTCTAACAAGGGAACATGTTGGGGAACTCCAGAGACACTCTTCTTCAAGAAGGTGCAGAGAGGTGCAAACCCTATTCTTTCTAAACAAAAGGGAAGACTCAAGACCAAACAGGACAACTAAGAACACTCTGCTCTGCTTTGCTAAAGTCCCTGAAGAGCCTAACCAGCTGAGACCAGGTATCCATCTAAGTCAAGGAGGTAGAAGGAAAATAGATAAGAGCATAGCCGGGCATTGTGGTGGGTGCCTGTAGTCTTGGCTACTTGGGAGGCTGAGGCAGGAGAATCACTTAAGCCCAGGAGTTGGAGGTTGCTGTGAGCTGTGATGCCATGGCACTAGCCAGAGCGACAGCTTGAGAGTCTCTCTCAAAAAAAGAAAGTGAAGAAAAGAAAATAGATAAGAGCAGAAACTAATGAAATGCAGTAGAAAGAAATGCAGTAGAAAATATCAGCTAAACCACATGTTTGTTCTTTAAAAAGATTAATGAAATTGATAAGCCTTTGGCAAGATGATTAGGATGAAAAAAGTGAAGACGTGAAAAAGCAATATAAGTATTAAAAAGTGGGACCTAACTATAATGCTGTTGACCTTGTAAAGATAGTAAGCTTATTTTTTAACTGTATTATTCCAATAAATTTTTATAGGTAGTCAAACTCTGTAGTTAGACTACAACTAACTCAGAAAGAGCCAGAACACATGAATAATTCTGTAACGTTCCCAAAATTGGATCCAAAGTAAAAAATCTCCCACCCCAAATCAAAGGTCTATCAACTTCACTGCTAAGTCTCATTGAACTTTCTATAAACCAATAATTCCATCATACCCAAAGGCTTCCATAATGGATAAGACTTGTATAACCATGATTCTAGTAGAAAAAATACACTAGCCAATATTATTCATGAACACATAGGCAAATTATTTAAGTAAAACAATTGCAAATGAATTCAGCAGATTAGATTTAATCCAGGAACATAAGGAAGATTTGTTATTACAAAACCAGTTAAAAAATAAAAAACTTTGGGGGGTAGAGCAAGGTGACGGCCGAGTAACAACTTCCCTGCAACTGGGCACAGTGAGTCTGGGGAGATAAGATTCCAGGCATCTCTGGCTGGTGGGATCTGCCTATAATGATCCCTTTGAGGATACAGGGAGTCAGCAAGGGACTTCTGTACCCCAAGAGGAGGACAAAAACAGTGGAAAACTGACAAGTGGTTGCACGTGTTCGATCAACCTAATCCCACTGGCAAACGTAAGTACAAGCAGCAGTGAGACTACAAACTAGAAAGGCCTTACCTGTGAGCTATTTTGGTGTTTTTGGACTTGGCACTCAGTTGAACTGCTTTGGTGACAACTTAAGCAGGAGTGCGGAGAACTTTGGGCATT
>CAUYPK010093123.1:0-12694 GCA_963574355.1 Loris lydekkerianus | reverse complement strand
ATAACCAGAATCCACAGAAATTCTTATTAATAAGAAAAGAACAAGTAATCCCATTTATTGTGGGAAAGGGACTTGAACAGAACTTTCTCTGAAGAAGATTGGTGCATGGCCTACAGACACATGAAAAAATGCTCATCATCTTTAATCATCAGAGAAATGCAGATCAAAACCACTTTGAGATGTCATCTAACTCCCATAAGAGTGGCTCACAGAACAAAATTCCAAAACTACAGATGTTGGCATGAATGTGGAGAAAAGAGAACACTTCTGCACTGCTGATGGGAATGCAAGCTAATGCATCCCTTTTGGAAAGAAGTATGGAGAATACTCAGGGATTTAAAAGTAGACCTGCCATTTGATCCTGCAATTCCTCTATTAGGTGGTCCAAAATACCAAAAATCATTTTATAACAAAGATATTTGCACCAGATTGTTCATTGAAGCTCAATTCATAATAGCCAAGTCATAGAAGAAGCCCAAGTACCCATTGACCCATGAAGGGATTAATAAATTGTCTTCTATGTATACCATAGAGTATTATGCAGCCTTAGGAAAAGATGGAGACTTTACCTATTTTATGTTTACATGGATGGACCTGAAACATATCCTACTTAGTAAAGTATCTCAAGAATGGAAGAAAAAAATATCCAATGTACTCAGTACTATTATGAAGCCAATATACAATCACTCACACTTTCATATGAAGAATAGATGACAACTATGGCCCAAGATGAAGGAGGGAGGAGGAGGGAATAGGAAGATAGGGAGAAGATCAGATCAAGGGAGGGTGAATGGTGGGATCACCCTTATGGTGCATAATGCAAGCATACATGTTGCATCTATTAGTATAGAGTATAAATGTCTTAACACAATAATTAAGTAAAGAAGATGAGGTATATATTAACCAGTGTGATGTAAGCATTCCTAATTCTATATGAATCAGTACATTGTACCCCATAAATGCTATATATATATATATGTGTGTGTGTGTGTGTGTGTGTGTGTGTGTGTTTATGATTTAATTTTTAAAAAGGGAAAATAAGGAACTTTAAACGTGAAATAAATAAATAAATAAATAAATAAATAAAATGCAAGCCATCCATGTGCTATATGCAGGAAACAAACCTAGCCTCAAAAGACAAATTTAACTCAGAGTTAATGGTTGGAAGACAATTTTTCAAGCAAACGGAATTCAGAAGAAAAAAGGAGTTGCAATCTTATTTTCAGATACAAGTGAATTTAAAGCAACTGAAATAAAAAAAGACAAAGATGGACACTTCATATTGGTCAAGGGAAAAATACAACCAGAAGACATTTCAATTCTAAATATTTATGCACCCAACTTAAATGCTCCAAGATTCTTGAAACAGACCTTAATTAGTCTGAGCAATATGATATCCTATAACTCCATAATAACAGGGGACTTTAACACTCCCCTTACGGAGCTGGACAGCTCCTCTAAACAAATTAAACAAAGACATAATGGACTTAAATGAGACCCTAGAACAACTAATTTGATAGAAGTATATAGAACACCCCATCCTAAAGAATATACATTCTTCTCATAGGCCCATGGTACCCTCTCCAAAATTGATCATATCCTAGGACACAAAACAAACCTCAACAGAATCAAAAGAATTGAAACTTTACCTTGTATCTTCTCAGATCACAAGGCTTTAAAGGTGGAACTCAACAACAACAAAACATTCAACCCCACACAAAGGCATGGAAATTAAACAACCTTATGCTGAATGACAGTTGGATGCAGGAAGAGGTAAAAGAGGAAATCATTAAGTTCCTTGAGCATAACAAAAATGAAGACAGAAGCTACCAAAACCTGTGGCATACAGCAAAATCAGTCCTGAGAGGAAAATTTATCACTACAGATGCCTACATCTGAAAAACAGAAAAAGAGAGCATCAACAAACTCACAAGCCATCTCACGTAAAAAGAACAATCTAAGCCTAATCCCAGAAGAAAAAAAGAAATATCCAAAATTAAATCAGAGATTAGTGAAATTGAAAACAAAAGAATCATTCAGAAAAATTTTTAACAATAAATTTATTTTTTAAAAAATAAATAAAATAGATGAACCTTTATCCAGAATAATAACTAGAAACAGGAAAGTAAAATCTCTAGTAACCTCAATCAGAAATGATAAAGGGGAAATAACAACAGATGTCATAGGAGATACAAGAAATTATCTCTGAATACTACGAGAAACTCTATGCCCAGAAATTTGACAATGTGAAGGAAATGGATCAATATTTGGAATCACACCCTCTCCCTAGACTTAACCAGGAAGAAATAGAGCTCCTGAACAGACGAATTTCAAGCACTGAGATCAAGGAAACAATAAAAAATCTCCCAAGAAAAAAATGACCTGGTCTGGAGACCTTCACACTAGAAATCTATCGAACCTTTGAAGAAAAGCTTATTCCCATATTGCAGAAATTATTTTGAAAAATTGAGGAGAAAGGAATCTTCCCCCAACATGTTCTACAAAGCAAAAATCACCCTGATACCAAAAGCAGAAAAAGATCCAACTAAAAATGAGAATTTCAGACCAATTACACTAATGAATATAGATGCAAAAATTCTCAGTAAAATCCTAGCCAATAGATTACAGCTTATGAACAAAAAAGTCATACATCATGATTAAGTAGGTTTCATCCTAGGGATGCAAGGCTTGTTTAACATACACAAGTCCATAAACATTATCCAACATATTAATAGAAGCAAAAACAAAGAACATAGGATCCTGCAGAAAAAGCGTTCAATAAAATCCAGCATCCTTTTCTAATCAGAACACTGAAGAGTATAGGCATAGGTGGCACATTTCTTAAACTAATTGAAGCTATTTATGACAAACCCACAGCTAATATTTTACTGAATGGAGTAAAACTGTAAGCTTTTCCTCTTAGAACTGGAACCAGACAAGGTTGTCCTCTGTCACCTTTACTATTCAACATAGTGCTGGAAGTTCTAACCAATACAACTAGGCAAAACAAGGAAATAAAGGGAATCCAAATGGGAGCAGAGGAGGTCAAACTCTCCCTCTTTGCTGATGACATGATCATATACTTGGAGAATCCCAAAGACTCAATGACAAGACTCCTGGAAGTCATCAAAAAATGCAGTAATGTCTCAGGATATAAAATCAATGTCTATAAATCAGTAGCCTTTGTATACGACAATAACAGTCAAGATGAGAAGCTAATTAAGGACACAACTCCCTTCACCATAGTTTCAAAGAAAATGAAATACCTAGAAATAAACCTAACAAAGGAGGTGAAGGACCACTATAAAGAAAATTATGAATTATGAAAGGAAATAGCAGAGGATATTAACTAATGGAAGAACATACCATGCTCATGGCTGGGAAGAATCAACATTGTTAAAATGTCTATACTTCCCAAAGCAATCTACCTATTCAATGCCATTTCTATTAAAATACCAACATCGTACTTTCAAGATTTGGAAAAAATGATTCTGCGTTTTGTATGGAACCAAAAAAACAAAAAACAAAAAAAGTATAGCTAAGGCAGTTTTTAGTAATAAAAATAAAGCTAGGGGCATCATCATACCAGATTTTAGGCTGTACTACAAAGCCATAATGGTCAAAAAGAGCATGATACTGGCCCAAAAATAGAGACATAGACATTTGAAATTGAGTAGAAAACCAGGGGATGAAACTAACATCTTACAGTCACCTAATCTTTGTTAAACCAAACAAGAATATACTTTGGGAAAAGACTCAATAAATGGTGCAGGGAGAACTGGATATCTACATGTAAAAGACTGAACCCACACCTTTTTCCACTCACAAAAATTGATTCAAGATGGATAAAAGACTTAAATTTAAGGCATGAAATGATAAAAAAAAAAAATCCTCAAAGAAAGCATAGGAAAAACACCAGAAGATATCAGCCTGGGGAAAGACTTCATGAAGAGGACTTGTGTGACAATTGCAACAACAAAAATAAACAAATGGGACTTAATTAAACTGAAAACTTTCGTACAGCTAAGGAGACAACAACCAAAGCAAAGAGACAACCTACACAATGGGAAAGGATATTTGCATGTTTTGAGTCACACAAAAGCTTGATTCCTAGGATCTATAGAGAAGTCAAATTAATCCACATGAAAAAAGCCAACAATCCTATATATCAGTGGCAAGAGAGATGAATAGAACCTTCTCTAAAGAAGACACAAATGGCTAGCAAAAATATTTAAAAATGATCATCATTCCTAATTATTAGAGAAATTCAAATCAAAACCACATCACAAAATCTCAAAACTGCAGATGCTGGTGCGGATGTGGAGAGAAGGGAATACATTTACACTGCTGGTGGGACTGCAAACTAATACAACCTTTTGGTAAGGAAGTATGGAGAACCCTCAAAGCACTCAAGCTAGACCTCCCATTTGATCCTGCAATCCCATTACTGGGCATCTACCCAGAAGGAAAAAAATCCTTTTATCATAAGGACACTTGCAATAGACTGTTTATCACAGCTCAATTTACAATCGCCAAAATGTGAAAACACCCTAAATGCCCACCAACCCAGGAATGGATTAACAAGCTGTGGTATACTATCAGAATACTATTCAGCCATTAAAAGATGGAGACTTTACATCAAAATTAACCTGGATGGAAGTGGAACACATTATTCTTAGTAAAGCATCACAAGAATGTAGAAGCATGAATCCTATGTACTCAATTTTGATATGAGGATAATTATTTGACCGGGTACACGGTGGGGAGGTGTGGGAAGAGGAGAGCAGAAAGAGAGAGAAGGAAGGGAGGGTGGGGTTCTCGGTGTGTGACACACCTTTTGGGGGCAAGACACAATTATAAGAGGGACTTTACCTAACAAATGGAATCAGTGTAACCTGGTTTCTTGTATCTTCAATGAATCCCCAAGAACAAAAAAATCTAAAAGAAAAATAAAAGAAAACATTAAACCACATTTTTACAAAAGGCCTAAATGTGTAACATTCCCATCAATTGGTATTTCTGTAGCATCTTTTCTTGTGATTTTTGCATGTGCTGTAGTGGGGCATAATGGGGAAGAAAAACCTTATAGAGGAGGAAGGCTGTGGTCTAGAGTGATGTGCAGCTCCAGACTCCCAGGCACCAGTGAGCTGCCCAAACCAGAACCGGTTTTTCATATGAACAATCTTGGATCCTCCATGGCAACACTGATGCCAAGTGGCAAGATTCACAGATCCACCCAAATCCTGGAGAATGTGAGTGAAACAGAGATTTCTGTGCTGGTGTCAACAACTCCAGGTTTTCCTGGGTGGCTGAGAACAAGCAACACTCTTTTGAAGAAATCAAGACTTGTCTTCTAATATCCACCCTGCCCAGCTGCCCTCTTACTGAGAAGGAGGAATGTTCCTCTGCAAACTCCTAGCAACCCTTGGGAGGAACAACTAAGACAGGCGGCTCCAGGCTGTCAATCCTCATTATCATTCTCACTATCATTACCATCATCTGCAGGATAACAGGCTACATGTTTTGTACCATCTGACTGTCAGATCCATTTATACAACTGTCTAAACAAGACTAAAAAGAAAATGCTCATTTGCTTTTAACAGCACTAGAAAAATCACAGACTTCTCAAGTTTTAAATGAGTTGAGCTGCTAATTTTAATATTAAAATTTGGATTAAGACTAGAGAGAGCTGGGTAGGGCTGGCATATGGCATGTTACTGAGGGTCCCTGTTAGGACTGCCCTGGGATTGTAGTGATGCCATTATTTCCTAACTTTATTTTTACAGACCTGACTGTCTTTGACACCTCAAGCCCATCATTTGCACATGAATGGTGGGTCTGAGCAGCAAAGTGACCTGGGCCTCTAAAAAATTAGATGCACCCAGCCCAGCACAACAAAGGATAGGAATTCAAAATAATAAGGGAGCAAGGAGGAGATTACAAGGAACATAATGATCTGAGTTCCTGTGTTTAAACTCACTTGGCAACTTCCATCCTAAGGCATTCAAATGGTTAGGACCCTTCAAAACTAGTATAGGTTCCCTCCTTGGTGGTAGTAAAGAGAAAAAGTAAATGCATGGAGAGAGAAGGAGATATGTTCAATGTCACAATGAAAGACACATTTGAGTGGATCTCTCAGTAATCTCAGAAGCCAGCTCACTGTATGGATAGCAAGCTGGGTTCTTTGTAGTGGCCTGAAGAACCTTCTAGACCTAATCAAGCTACAAGGACTTGTCAAAAGTTAGTGGCTGAATTCTAGAAGGACCAGAGACAATTCTGAAAGAAAGACCCCACATCCAGGAACACAGCTTATAGCACCGAATACCAGTAAACTGGGAGTGGTGGGGGTACCTGTAGTCCCATCTACCAGAGAGGCTGAGGCGGCTGATTGTTAAGGCTAGGAGAGACCAACCTGGACAATATAGTGAGACCCCCTTCTCTAAAAAGTTAAAAACAAATTATCCTGGTACAGTGGTAAGGGTCTGAGGTCCCAGCTACTTAGGAGGGTGGGATGGGAGGATCACCTCAGCCTAGGAGTTTGAAGCTGCAGTGAGCTGTGATTGTGCCTCTGAATAGCCACTTCAGAGCAGCCTAGACAATGTAGAGAGACTTCATCTCAAGGGAAGGGAGGGGAAAGGAAGGGAAGAATCTCCCTCCAGTAAAGTTCCTTCTGAATCTTTAAAGGAGATAACAATGAATTCAACCTTGCAGGTAGGCAATTCAGCCTTCAAAAATATTACCAGCATAAACAGAACAAACTCTGCCACAAAACTGTTAGATAAGTAGTTAGGAACAGCTCGTGGGGAAGGAGGACAAGGGCAGAGCTCCCAGGCTGCCATCTCAGTGCCATGCACCTAATTCTGTCCAAACTTATTGCTCACATCCAGGGAGGAGGGACTACCCTACCAATCTATCAATCAGAACTTAGTGC
Organism: Loris lydekkerianus; assembly: GCA_963574355.1. Classification (NCBI taxonomy): domain Eukaryota; kingdom Metazoa; phylum Chordata; class Mammalia; order Primates; family Lorisidae; genus Loris; species Loris lydekkerianus. The sequence goes on along the minus strand of CAUYPK010093123.1, from coordinate 5,763 downwards.
CAACTGCAAAAGGATGCAGAGGACTCCCTAGCCTGGCAACAGCCACAATATAGTCTGGACATGGCCTGGGGTTCTCCTTTTGATTGACTGGATTGGGCCTGCTTCGTGATTTAGAGGTCACCCCAGAACCAGAATCTTACTGTGGACCTCCCAATAGCCTCTCAGAGAGCCCACTGGGGTGTGGTATGTAGGCCACATAGTCACCCTCAAGACTGTATTGTGGCTGCTCCAACCAGCTGCTCCCATGCAGACCTGGCCTGAGAGGCCCCCTGAGCAAGCCACGCACCCTATCTGGGCACGGTTAGCTGAAGAGGGAACTCAGTTTAACTCCAGTGTTACATGACCTCCTACAGTAGCCCAGCTTAAATTAAAAGTGATTTTGTGTGTTAGGCTGTTTCATCCCCGCTTCATTCTATTCTCCGCCCCACCCCCACCCCCCAATGCTGGGAGCCTCAGTAGATTGCCTATATATGTGAGACTCCTACTTCAGTCTCACATGTACCATTTCTCCTTTGAGTGACAGTTCTCTTATTTGATGTCTGAGGTTTCTCTTTCTTTTTAGAGTATGTCTCAGAGATATTGTCTTTTGAATATCTCTTCATCCCAATACACAAGATGGTTGGGATGGTTCTTTAACCAATGAGGGCTGCTGGTTTCTCTCACATACCAACCTTCCCTCCACCCACAATACTCCCATTGTTCACAGTTATCAGACTAAGAGGGAAACAAATCAATCCACCCAAAGTTGTCATAATACTAAAAAAAAAAATCTGTAAAGAACGGTGTTTTTGGAGACATAACCTGCAAATATCTTCTCCCATTCTAATATCTCTCTAGACAGATCTCTTAGCAGCCAGAAAACAATTAGGAGAAAATTGAGACTTCTCATGTTCCCTTTCCATTAAAATAGCCTCAAAAAGGGTAAAATGCACTGGGATTTTATTTTTTGGCAGGAGGGTAGGGGGAGCTAAACAAAAACCCCACAAACAAGGTGGCTTTGGGGTTTTCTCATCACCCAGGTTTCCTTCAGTTTTTTTTTTTTTTTTTTTTCTCTAGATGAGGATATAAGGCAGGTAGTTATGCTCAGTGCCCAAAAGATGTATTTTCATCTGTATTGGTCCAAATGCTTTGGTAAAAATGGTCCTTATTGTCAGCAATCTAAAGGCAGAAATGATGAGTGGACACATGTCCACCCCTCATATGTGGGGAGAATACAGTCCGCCTACCTGAGTGTCTGCACCAGACAGCAATGGAGGTAGCAGGGGAGTCACCCATTTTCTAAGAATTGGCCAAGCAGTAAATATGGACAACTGCTTTGACTAAACAATCAATAATAGGAGTACACACAAAGCCACAGCTACAAAGACATTTAATCAAAGTATTGTTTTGAATAGCAACTAACCTGGATATTCAACAATAAAATCAATTAAATGTACATAAATCTGTACTGCTGTGAACAAACCATATGACAGGTGACATAAAGATGGCCAAGATATGTTATTACACTATTAAAGCAGATTGTCAAACCTGTGCACACTTTTGCTCATTTTATTTATGTACACACACACACGTACACATAGGAAAAGCTCTAGAAGAAGATAAACAGAGATATAAAAATGATTATGTCAGTGCTGAGATTACAGATGTTTTAAGATCTTTTACTTATAATTATTTTACTTATAATTTTTTAATATGCAAACATATTTCTTTTGTTTAAATAGATGTAGTAATGAAAATATTTTAAGCAAATATATTTTAATCTGTCTTATTCTCCAGGGGAGCTGCCTGGGTCCTACCTTCAGGTGACTGGATCTCATAGGCCAGTGCTGTGGCCCATCTGCGAGTTCTCTTTCATGATCTGGAGATTTAGAATTTGATCAAGTCTAGGCAAGCCTTAACTGGGAGCAAAGAACAGTCAACCATGTTCATGGTAAAAAGATGGAAGCAGTACATACCATGACGTCTACATGAAGGCTCCCTCTGACCCGCCGGCCCCTCCTTCAGTGATCTGAGCTACCTCAGGCCGCAATTAAAGTGCTACTACTTGCTCCCTCATTTACTGCCTTCATGCCACCTTATGATACTCTTGATATTTTATCCATTTGAAAATGTTTTTTCTGTTTTGTTTTCCCTCCCTAGATGGCAGGGATATATACAATCTACCTTACCCTGGCCCATAAGAGATGAAAAATGGAATTAGGAAAAAATGGCTTTCTGGAGAGGTAAGAGGAGAAAAGGAAAGAGGGATAAAGAGAATGAGAAGCAAATTAAAGATTCATTTGAGCCATAATGTCACTAAGAACAGGAGGCCACTGGGCTAAGCTGGGTTCACCAGGATGCCCTGGCATAGGAACACAGCAGAGAGGGAAGTGTGCAGTCAGGCTACCTCTGCTGCCATTAAGAGCCACATCACATTAAAGGGAGCTGAGCAAAACACAAGCAGGGATGCATATGAACTCTTGCTGTGACTTCCGCTCAGTTACAGCAGGAAAAGCAACCCCAGCTCTTTCCCCAGTGCTACTTGTATTCATACCACTTTTAAAAGACTGTTGAGTTACAAACAAAAAGAAGAGCAAATGAGTAGAAACAGATCCCCGTGCCTCAAGGAAGAAACTACCACACGAGAAGGTGAGACACAGCCCATGCTGCAGAATGTGGCAGGAGGTGGAGGGAGCGCTAGGCAGGTGAAATTTTACACTCACAGGGAAAGGAGGCTAATTCTGGTCTAAAGGAGAAAGAGGCATCATTTAAAACACACACTAGCCTTCCTAGAAAAAGCAGCAGCAGGCTGCACAAAACATTAAACAGAAAAGATCCACATGCACTGGCTCAAGTCTCAACCGATCTGCTGTGCTTTATGGTTATTGCAGGGTATCTTTAATTAAGTGAAATTATCCTCAAAGTAACCTTAAATGATCAGTATATTAGTAGTCTCTGACTATAAGTGATATCATTACTTATATTTTTATTTTTTTATTTTTTTGCAAAATGGATTACTTATGTTTGCCAACTGCATTACCAACAGAAAGTCATTATTCTATAATAATTGCTGTGCCCCAATGAACAGTAAAAATTATTTTTAAGCAATTCATTTTACACTCTATAAAACACAATGGCTTTAGTTAAATTACTGTACCATCACCTAACTTTAAATCACCTACCTTTTTTTTTTTTTTTGTTAAATCATAACTGTGATGCTTAATGACACTGATGCATTTATGGGATTCAGTGTGCTGATTTTATATACAATGTGAAATGTTTACATAGAACCAATTAACATGTCCATCACCTTGCTTACTTATTTGTTGTGGTAAGACAATTATACTCTTAATAGTTTTGAAATGTGCATTATGCACATTAGGTGAGGTACCCAAATACCCTCCCTCCTCCCCTCCCCTTTCTCTACTCTTCCCTCCTATGTTCTGGACTATAGTTATGTTTTACTATCTGTATGAATGTGTAGGTGGTTATATATTGATTTCATAGTAGTATTGAGTACACTGGATACTGTTTTTTCATTCCTGAGATACTTTACCAAGAAGAATATATTCCAGCTTCATCCAGGTAAACATAAAAGATGTGAAGTCTCCATCCTTTTTACGGCTGCATAGTATTCCGTGGTGTATATATACCACAATTTGTTAATCCATTCATGAGTCAATGGGCAGTTGGGCTGTTTCCATGTCTTGGCTAATTTCTTTTCTTGGAGTTCATAGTTCTCTTTATAGAGATCTTTCATGTCCTTTGTAAGGTAAATTCCCAAATATTTCATCTTCTTTGACACTATTGTAAAAGGAATAGAGTCCTTGACTGTTTTTTCAGCTTGATTGTTGTTGGCATATATAAAAGCTACTGACTTGTAAGTATTGATTTTGTATCCTGTGATGCTGCTGTATTCCTCGATCACTTTTAAGAGTTTTGAAGTTGAGCCCCTGGGATTTTCCAGGTAAAGGTTCAGATCATCAATGAAGAATGAGAGTTTAATCTCCTCTGACCCTATTTGAATACTCTGATCACTTTCTCTTGCCTGACTGTGATGGCTAAGACTTCCATTACTATGTTGAATAGTAGTGGAGACAGTGTTTATCCTTGCCTCATTCCTGATCTGAGTGGAAATGTTTTCCATTTTACACCATTCAATATGATATTGGCTATGGATTTGCTGTAGATGGCCTCTATTTGTTTAAGAAATGTCCCTTCTATGCCTATTTTCTTAAGAATTATGATCATGAAAGGATGCTGAATATTATCAAGGGCTTTTTCTTCATCAATTGAGAGAATCATATGGTCTTTGTTTTTTATTTTATTGATGTATTATATTTATAGATCTGTGTATGCTGAACCAACGTAACCCTGGAATAAAACCAACTTGATCATGGTGTATAATTTTTTTGATGTGTTGTTGAATTCTGTTTGCTAAGATCTTATTGAATACTTTTACATCAATATTCATTAATGATACTGGTCTATAATTATCTTTCTTTGTTGGATCCTTTCCTGGTTTGGGTATTAGGGTGATATTTGCTTCATAGAATGTGTTTGGAGGTATTCATTCTTTTTGTATGCTTTGGAAAACATTGTATAATATAGGTACTACTTCCTCTTTAAAGGTTTGATAGAATTCAGATGTGAAGCCATCTGGTCCTGGACTTTTCTTTTTAGGGAGATTTTGTATTGTTGATACTATTTCAGTGGTTGATATAGGTCTATTCAAAATTTCGAATTCTTTCTGGTTGAGTCTAGGAAGGTGGCATACTTCCAAGTATTGGTCCATTTCCTTCAGATTTTCAAATTTCTGGGAATAGAGACTTTGTAGTAATCATTGAGGATTTTTTGAATTTCTGAAGTGTCTGTTGTTATTTCTCCTTTATCATTTCTCATAGACAATATTAGAGATTTTACTTTTCTATTTCCGGTTAGGTTGGCCAAAGGTTTATGAATTTTGTTAATCTTTTCAAAAAACCAACTTTTTGTTTCATTTATCTTCTGAATGATTCTTTTGTTTTCAATTTCATTTAAGTCTTCCCTAATTTTGGTTATTTCTTTTCTTCTGCTGGGTTTGGGGTTGGAATGTTCTTCCTTTTCCAGTTGCTTGAGATGATCCATTCAGTTGTTGGCTTCCTCTCTTTCTGTTTTCTTAATGAAGGCTTCTGATGCTATAAATTTCCCTCTTAGAATTGCCTTTGTTGTATCCCACAGGTTTTGATAATTTGTGTCTTCGTAAACATTTTGTTCCAAAATTTTGGTGATTTTCTTCTTAATCTCATCTTTGACCCAGCTATCATTCAGCCTATTATTTAGCTTCCCTGACTTTGAGTATGAAGTTTCCTGTTGCTGTTGAGTTCAAATTTTATTCCATGGTGGTCCAAGAAGATACAAGGAATAATTTCTAAACTTTTAAATTTTTTGAGGTTAGACTTGTGTCCTAGGATATGATCTATTTTGGAGGATGACCCGTGGGCTGATGAGAGGAATGTATATTCAGTTTTATTAGGGTGAAATCTTCTGTGGAGGTCTGTAAAGTCCATTTGTTCTAAGTCTAATATTTCTTTGTTTAGTTTCTTCTTGGAGGATCTATCCAAAACTGTCAAAGGGGTGTTAAAATCTCCAACTATTATAGTGCAGGAAGATATCAAGTTGTTCATGTCCATTAGAGTCTGCTTTATGAATTGAGGAGCATTCTGGTAGGGTGCATAAATGTTAAATATTGAAATCTCTTCATGTTGGGTGTTTCCCTTGACAAATATGTAGTGACCTTCCTTA
>CAUYPK010093122.1:0-53095 GCA_963574355.1 Loris lydekkerianus | reverse complement strand
GGGGATGGGGAAAAGGGAGGGAGGGGGGTAGTCGGTGCAGGGAGTGGGATTGGTGGGATTATACCTGTGGTGCATCTTACAAGGGTATATGTGAACCTTGGTAGATGTAGAATGTAAATGTCTTGGCACAATAACTGGAAGAATGCCAGGAAGGCTGTGTTGACCAGTGTGATTAAAATGTGTCAAATGATATATGAAGCTAGTTTATGATGCCCATGATCATATCAATGTACACAGCTATGATTTAATTTTCAAAAAAAAAAATTATATATATATATATATTTTTTTTTAAAAAAGAAAGAAAGAAAGAAAAGAAACACACAAACAGTTGGACATAAAATTGAAAGGATATAGGACATGAGTTTTGGTGGTATTAGTAGAAATGCTTGTTCTTTCCTCCACCACCCCAGCAGATGATTGTCAGCAGAGATGGAGATTGGGAGTAAAATAGAAAGAAAAGCCCTGAGACTGTAAATGCAGTTACCTTGGAGTCAAGGAGCAGTGCTCGAGAAAGTGACCTAAGTAACTGGGAGTTATAGGGATGATGGAGCAGTGTATCAGTCAGATCCCAATAGGAAACACAGTCTAAATAAGATAATTCCAGGAAGGCTTATTTTCAAAGGCGTGAGCAGAATGGAGAGGAGAACTGATCAGGGTTTAACAGGTAGTGGGCACTATCTGCCACAGAAATTCAGAGATCAAAGACAGGAGCAATTATCAGAATTAGAAGAAAAGAGTCATGTAAAAAGTCACTTTGAAAGGAATAGTGACCTTTGGTTGGGGGAAACAACCTCATGGGGAGAACAAATATCCTGACTGTCCCGTAGCTTCCTATTCACTGGACTCTGGAGGAGGGTCCTCCACCCCCCAGATCTAGGATGTAAAGTCCGCACAGGCTAACCTCCCTGAGCAGAGCTAGGGCTTCTAAAGAGGAGAGTGGATTGCAGGGGGTAGGGGTCAGAAACATCTAATTTTAATATGAATGTTACTTGTATAGTTATGCTACCAAAATTTATAGACACCATTTGAATGGTTTTGTGGTGTTGTTGTTGTTGTTTTTTAATACCTATGTTTTCTTTAATGGTTATTTTCTTTGTCTTAACAAAATTTCTTGCAGCACTGCTGCATCCTCAGGTCACCAGCACACACTTCCTTAGCCCCTGAGTGATCAGATATTAAATAAAGAAAAAAAAATACGTGTGATTCAGACAGTTCATTATTCTCCCTATATTGCTTTTTCAATACAATAGTGTGCTTCAAATGTCTGTAGTTTGTATTGCTAAAGGAACACATAAGACTCCACTTTTTTACATGGTTTGCCTTCTAATTATATTTCTCTAGTAAAATATTTAACCATTACTTCCTGAATCATGGATTCTAAGGTGCAATAAAAATCTAAAGGGAAATATATTTGTTTTTATGCAGAGACAGATTTTTTTCCAGTGAATTTTCAATGATTGCTGCAGGAATGAATGACTAAAGGTTTCCAGAATAAACAGTTGCAGAAAACCAACTTGCCATCATACGTAAGTCTGTGCAGCCCCTGGGTATGAGTACTTATATATCTCCTTTTGTTGAGATCTCTATTTTTTTTATGAATATGTATATCAGGGTAAAAACTTCCATCTGCTGTCTTTTAGCTGATTCTATCACATTTTTGAGCTGTGCATCATTATGGAGCTTCAGAGAAAAATGATCATTTACATTACATATGGATATAAAGGAGAGAAGAAGTTGATGAATTGCAAACAAGTATAATTTATATGGACAAAGTGTGCCAGAAGTGCTTTTCACCCCATTTTACTTGGCAAATGGAATGATTCCTGCCCATTCACTTGGCCTGGTGCCCCAGAACTCAGAGAGGAAGCTATCCTGTTAGACTTACACATCAGGATCCCACTCCTGCCCTATGAGGAGATGGTACTGTGCACTCAGGCCCAGCAGGGGCCCCAGAAGGTCAAAAGAGACCACTGAATATACAAATGTCATTTCGTAGATTCTTCTCTCATGGCTCCTTAATTTATTATGTGTATCACACAGACCTACTGATACTTTGTTGGTAATTCAAATGAATTATGAAGATAGGAAAGGGGGAGAAATGAGAAGCTGATATGATGTGTTCCTGGGAGCCCCTCAGCCTTTTTCTACACTTTGATTTCCCATGGTGGATTATTTTCCTAAGTGCACATAGCTTCGTAAATAGATAAAGGTGTACATTTAGGGTGTACACAGGCTTCTCTGTTGCTTATACCACAATCATTTGCAACTTCATAATTTGTAAAAAAAAAACAAAAAACAAAAAACAAACAAAAAAAAAAACAGGGTCCAATGTTCAGTAATAGCAATAATAACTGGAAACTTGTTTTTTCATTCATTCATGTAGGCATTCATTTATATATTCAATCCTTCATTCTTCAGAAATGATTTCTCCTATCATGTGCCAAGGATGGGGAATCAGGGATAAATACAGCATAGTTCCTTCCTAAGTCATAACAAAGTGGTCATTTATCTGAAAAGCTTGGTTAAACCAACTGATTCTCATTGCTTCTGGGCCATGCATAGGCTTAGCCCCCAGACAGAGTGTGTCTTAAGAATTTCAAATTACTTAAGTCCATGCCTGCATTATGGTAGGATGTTCACTTCTTTTCTGAACACACACTCAGGCATCATTGGATAGAAAAGAAATAGTTGATATAATATTGGTAGTGGTTTTTATGCACGTGCTATATGCATTGTACTGAGTGCTGTACACATATCATCTCATTTAATTGACAATACTTTATAGATAAAACAAACAAAAAACTCAACTTAGAGGATAAATAACCTGCCCAAAGTCACACAGTTCTCAACCCAGATGGTTCAACTCTATGACCTCCAGTCCATATACTTAGGTCAACATTGGATGTGATAAGAGGAATTCAGTGGTAAAACAGGAAGTAGAATAAAAAAAGTGCTGCTCCTATTTTATTTTCATAGGCAAATAACCTGTCAAATTTAGAAGCTGCAGTCCCCTATATTTAGTCTCTATATATTTTGCTCTCAACGTTTACGTAATTTTAACATGACTTCCCACTTTATAAAAGAGTACTTGAAGTCTCTACGCCAATTAATTATACGATTTTCTTTGATGGTGGTGGGGGATGGAAGTACGTGTGAGTGTGGGGGTGATGGAATATCTAAAATTTCTTCATGTTATTTTTCTCAGAACTTCTGCTAGTAACGGAAGTTTCTTAACATGAAATGTCATCAGTTTGGCCTCACTCAGGAAGCTGCAAGGCACTTGACTGTAACCTCAGTGAATTGGATGTTGACTAAAAACTTGATAACCTTTAGCTGCCTATAATTTTAGATGGTTCTATAGTTACTTCATTTTTTTGAAGTAACACTTTTTGAAGTAACACTCCCTATCAATTTAATTGATTTTTTTTTAAATGATAATAAAATACTTTATGGTAAAGATGTATTTTTGTTTGAATTAGGAATAGAAAAGTGAAAACCCAAAATCTAAATTATCTGATTGTTGTATTCACTTAAAAAGTATTACGAAGATTTTATACACTTACCTGGAATAACATTTCTCTAACCATGTCACAACATACTTGAATTTGCAAATATAGGAAATTTCTGAGATCAGAATAATCATTGGCCCTAGAAAGATTTTGCAATTGTGTACGAACTGGGGAACTCAGCTGTTTTGATGGGAGAAACTTGGTGTCATTCCAATGCAGATATAGGGTCCAAGAGACTTTCATTGGCACTGTTTTATACAGGATACTTGTTAAATGTCTAAATATTTTTGAGTGAATAGATAAACAAACTGGAGATCTCATTAAGTTTCCACCTAGAAACACAAAGCCAGTATTGTGATTCTGTAATTATTAAAATGTCAAATTTCTAACCATTTTTTTTTTAACCTGGCTATGCTTCAACCCTCTAACCTTCTTAAAAGGCTCAGATTCACATCTCTCACTCAGCCAAAAGCAGCAGGAGGTCCAAGTCCAAGGGCCCAGAACCCTGAGTGAACTATTTCTTGCTTTTCCACTCCTCTTCATTCAGCTTTCCATGGTCAAGAGCAAAACCTGTCTTCCTTTTGTTGAAGTCTCCTACCTGACAGGGGGAATGAGAGTAGAGCTAGCTACAAAGATCCAGTATGTGGTTATAGGCAATGTGCTGACAGCGGCTCTCCCTTAATGCAGAGTGTTCTCTTGTTACACACATGACCTTTCCAGTGGGCTGCTCCGTGCCTGGGCCTTCCTCCTAGAAACTTGAACCTCATGGTGCACCACTTTTGTTCCTTCTCCCATCTTTGAAGGCACTGATGCTCTCTCCCTCTGCTTTAGTTTCCTCAAGGCCTCTGCAGTACTCAAAAGTACTTCCCTAAATCCTTGAGTGGGTACCAGACTTTCATTTTTAAGGGATTGAAGCTGTGGCTGAGTGTGCACCATGGGCGAGTCACACTGTTCCTTAGATGCTTCCCAACCTACAATTTCTTGGCATCTCTAAAAAGAAGCTATACTTTCCTGACGTTAAAGCTGGTGGAGCGAAGCTTTAAAATTATGATTAGGGGCTGTCCTATGTCCAAGGAGGCCTGACAATAATCTATTTGGATGGGTTACCATAGCAGGAATGGGGCCGTGATGAAGGCAGTCTCTAGGATCATTGAAGTGGAAACACCATTATCTGCCGGGAAGGGGAAGAGCAGAGGTATACTTGTGCTTTATGCTTGATCTGGGCACTGCATGTGGGACTAAATCTCACGCACATGGGAAAATATACTAGAAATTAATACTGTAATATTGTTCCCTTGCATCTAAGATGATATTTTGTGTTTCCTGGTTTTTTCCCTCTAAGATATTACATTTCATTTGTTTGAAAAGAAATTAGGTCATTTTCAATGCAATTTATCCAAAGTTTGAGTAGATTGATTTAAATATGAAGATGGAATCTGTTCTATGGAAGTCATCACTGTATTCAACGCACTCTAGCAAACATTTCCTAAATGCCCACTCTGTGCCAGGTATCTTTGTTAGACATCAGATAGTAAAAAGGTAAAACAATGTAATCTTTGTCACGAGAAAATGACAATCCCATAAGGTAGATAAAACATGATCAGGAAAGATTTTATGCATCCTGGAAGAACTTTTAATTATTATACTAAAGACAACGAGGGGTGATCAAAAACTTTCAAGTGGGAAAGTACTGGATTTGCTTTGTGGGTTAGACAGACTCTTCTGGGAGTTGTGTGGAGTATGGATGGGAAGGTAAAGTGTCAGTTGGAAAGCTGTTGCAATATTCCACACAAGAGATAATGAGATCAAAAACAAGACAGCAACCAGATAAACGGATAGAACGCATGAAGATGAAAGTGATCTAGAGGTGGGATTCACAGGGTTTGATTACTTACTGAATTTGTATGAGGAGAATATATGTGAGATGAAGCAAGAAATGATTTTCTGCTTTGATGATGGCTGGGTGTTGCTACCAGGAAAGAGAAAGGGTAGAAATAAAAAAGCAAAGATAACTATGTTGAGAAAAATCAATGACGGGGGATGTTAAACTGCTGTTTTCTGGGATTACCGAGAAATTGATTAAGACAGAACTAGAGTTCAGGAGACAGAAAGAGGCTGAGATAATAGATTTGGGAACCATTAATTTTTTTAAAAAGTGAAGACTGACTATGAAATCTTTTGGGTAGAAGTTATTTTTTTTCCCAAAGTTCTAATATTAAAATACTTTAAGGAACACTTAGTCCAGAAAATATAATATGCACAAGTCTTTTTTATTGTTAAAATTAGGGCATGTCAAAGTTAAAAATATTTACATTGAAAGACAAAGCATCTGCACAATTATTAAAATTAGTCTTACTAAATCAGAGGTGACAATATACTCTTATCTATATTTTATATCAGATAACAGAGTGTAGAAATCAGCAAAAAATAATCATTAACTTTTTACTGTGCATCAGGATAAAATGTCCCCAATGTTAACTCTCACTTTTCCAGTAAGTATAAAAACGAATGTAGGTGCTATTTGGACAAATCAGTCATGAAGACATTTTTTGTTACTATTCATTCAATAATATATACAAATTCAAAACTGACAGATATAAAAAAGGTTTGCTTGTTTTTATAGATTTTATCATTTTATATTTGTAAAATAAAGTCAAATAAAGCATATGTTGCACATACCAGAGGCTTATAGTATGACTTTTCTAATACAGGAAAGTGAAATATTAACACATTGCCCTTAAAGTAATAAATATACATTTTATTTACAATAATTGGAAATGTTAGAGAGATGAACTTGTATGTACAATTCATATGAAACATTTTCACTTTCAGTTATATTTACAAATATTTCTCCTCTTCTATTTGATCTTTTAGCTCAAGAAGAGTTAAAATGTAATGCGTCTGCCGATACATAGTTGAGGATGTGTGTTCAGTCACTTGGCTCTGTGATTGTAATCTTATGTACCATGTCTGGCAGATTCTCAGACTCCACATCTTCTTTGCCATTATCTGAATTTTCTGATGAGATATAACAACCAGAGTCCCTTGGGCAGTCATCTAACTGTGACTTATTGAAGAAGGTATCTGGGCTTAACGACAGAGGCACAGGTTCATTTTCTTGCTCTTGAATAGCTGTAAGTGCAAAAGAGGGTGAGAGTTAGGTAAAGCAAAGAAAAATGGTATTCATGTACTCAATCATTTTCAAGCTTTATCCTCTTTTCAGTGTTCAAACCTTCTACTTCATTATGGTGGAAAGTTGTGCAAGGAAAAGGGTATCTTTGTTTATTATAAAAGAGATATTTGCAGTCAAGTATTCAAGCCATCGTTCTCTTAAATGACAAAACTTGCCCTTGTTTGTTCACTTTTAGTTCCATAGAATTCATGTGAACTGCCTGCATAAGCAAAGATCAACATGGACTCTCATTTTACATTAATAATAAGTTGCCAGAGAAAGCAGATTGTATCCACAGTGTGACTGATGCCTTGTCCAAATACTCCTTAAAGTATCATTAGAAAAAGTCACTTACAGTTTAAATGTACAACCCAAGTCAACAATGATCTCTGTCAACAATTCCAGAATCATGATAATATGAATTGATGAATAAAAGATCACTACAGGCAACAACGTACAGTAGAACTTTAATCGCATGGAATTTAACTCATAAAACTTTCAGGATCCAGAATTTTCCTATGTTCACATTCATCAGAAAATAGACGTCAGAAATCAGGTTGCTTTCAGAGAGTAAAACGCCAAAATTTTCTTTGAAAATCGCCTTATGAATATTTAGTTTGTCTTCCACATCTTTATCTGTAGTTCTGATTAACAATCTTTTTTTTCAGATTTAAAATTCTGTGTCACTAAAGTAGTGTCCTATATTCAACAGCCATTACCTTTTGGAAAAAAATTAATATTAATGATATAACAAAAGATACTTCTAAAAATCCGAGAAGCCTTAGAAACTGTTGTTCTTTTCAAGATTCCTTTAGCATTAGCTTTCCTTTTGTCGAGGTGAAATTTCTTTGCCTTCCTTGACACCAGTAGATGGGTGTTTCTCTGTGTCATAATCTGAGTTCTTCAGAGAAGTAATGGATCTCAGGCTATTTTAGCATCTCCTGCAGGGGCTTTACTTTTGAATAACTCCATGGTGGAAGAACCAAACACATACATTTAAGGTTGGGACGACCTCTGCCTCCAGGGGCGATGCACTTCATCCCATGCCAGTGAGAAGAAAGTAAATCCAAACTTCAAAATCCCCCCAAAGAAGGAGACTATGTAGCTTTCTTTAATAATTATAACAATAATTAATTTTTCTTTAGGAAATCCACCCTATATCTCCATTTATGTATCTCCAGGTTTTTAAATGTATTTTCTAGGTTCCAAATGTCCTGCCAACATTGGTTTATGATCCATCATGTATCTGTCATCCACCTTCATAACAAGTGAGAATTGAGTCCTGGTTCCCTAAAGCACCCTTGTATATAATTGATTAATTTTTATTTACTGTATCTATGGTTCTAGTTATGCACCATACATAGGAGAACTGAGAAAATTGTCACTTAAAGCATCTTCTGTGTTCTATAGTTTACATAAAGAACACTGGTTGAGAAAGGCTGGAAGAAAATGATAAAAAATTATTTCTTGGTCTACTTATCTTCAAAATGAATCATAAAGGTTCTTTTAACCTTTTCCTTAAGGTTTCAATTTGCAACAGTGAAACCACATTTATGCCATCCTTCTGAATCTTCTCTTCATTTGCCACAGCTTTATTTAACTGTGGATTTGAATATCATATATTCAAGTCTAGTGATGCCATAACTAGTTTTAGGCACAGGAGCCTTAAAGTTTAATGTGCAACTATCAGGATTGTTCTTTTGAAATTTTAGCTACCATGAAGCGTTTTCTGTTTATTACTCATAACATTTTTTATGTTTAGGTGGATTTACTTACTATTCCCTCGTCTTTATGAGTATCAGTCATTCACTTTTGTTTCCAAGCCCTTCTTTTATGAAAAGGCGGTGCTAAAATGGGACCTCATTCTCTGAAGAGTTACTTTCTCTCCTGCCTCTTACTTTTTTATCTTATTGCTACTGAAATGAAATGAACCAGCTCTGTGTTCCATTATCCAAGTATTTCTGGAAAAGGCCAGAAGAATTAGTTCTGTATGCATCCTGCCATGTCAGCAATGATGTATTCAAATTGTGACCCTCTTAGTCATAATGGTTGTGGGGAAAGGCCATACCTTTCCCCAGATTGAGTTTGAGTGTACATGTATAACCTCAATGCAAAATTAAAGGGATTGAACTACTTCCCTTCAGACTGATACTTTAAACAAGACCTAGCATAATAAAAAGTGTTTGCTCCTACTATTCTGTTCTATTTAAGTTGATTACTGATTGTGGGACTCTTTTCAAGATAGAAAACTTAGGGTTAAAGAACTCTCATTTCTAAAATTTGCTCTTTTCCTTTCAAACTGTAAGTACTTAACTTGTTATTTGATCCGTAGAAGTTCAGTTCCATACATTCATCTCAATGGGTGACAAAGTAAACAGGTAATAAATTAAAAAATGACTTCACCAGACAATACGTCAATGCTTATTAGTAATAAAAATGTATTTGTTTTTATTTCCACTTGAGAAATGCTATATCACATTCTCTAAATTCTAGGAATTAGTTTGTTTCAAATATAGGTTATTTATTGAAGAAACCTTTCATCCACACTTTTTAAGGAAAAAAAATAGTTTCTCAGTATGAAAGGTGGGTAGCATGGTAATTTGCAGAACAGAAGCAATTTGCTAAACGATTTCCTAGTGGAAGGAAAACATGACTATGTCTCCTTCAATGCTTCCCACCAGGCTTGCAATAATATTAGACAGGTGATCAGCTGGAGCCCCTCAACTGTAACTATAAAAAGAAAAGGCAGGTCAGTATTTTACATTATGGAGATATATGGCATATATGGCATTCACTTTTTGTATTTGGAGGCTCAAGATTTTTTTCTTGTTTCTTTTTTTTATGACTAATGCCAGGGATTGGCACAAACCTAGGTTTGGTGCTATGAGTGTTTTTTCCTGCAGAGGAGGTGAATTCGCACTAATGCATCCATCCATATTTTCTTTCTAAGTCATTTACTCTCTTCATGTGGCCATGAAATAGAAAAGCTAACTGGCCTACCCAGAAATTGAAACCATAATCTTCATCAGTTTTTTTCCATGGTTCAATCAGCTGAGCTAACTAGGCAGGTAACATATTAGAATAAAACATAGTTTGCTTCTAAAATTACAGACTTTCCATATGATATGTCGGTGCACCTTTTTATACCAAAATGTTTCAGATAATATATCAGGTTAAAAAAAGCATACATTCTTTATATATTCTATTATTAAAACTATATAAAGACATACACATATATAGAATTCACAAAAGAGAAGGTTCAAAGTTTAAATATATTTCCCCTATACTTGTCAGATTATTTACAATATTTTACAACTTATTTATTTTAAATGGAAAAATTAAAATGTTATACTTTTTCAGTAAAGCTCCCAAAGGGTTTTCAATATCCTGAAGGCTATATATTCTCAAATCTGAGTATATTGAAGAATTATTAAATAATTTGAAAAAGGATCTCTCTTATTGCTGCCAGCTAACAGCAGGCATAATAGGAACTGTAGGAAACAGTACAGTTCTGTACTCTATGTAATAATATCAGTGTTAAGAAAAACTTATTTAGGAAATATTTTATAATGAAGAACTAATTTAAATATTAAAATATTTTATTTTCTACCAAAATCATCATGGAATTGTATACAGCCAATAGACCAACATTTTAAGTTAATCTTCAATACTGGAAAAATTACAGTTTTTCATAAAATGATTATATTGGAATTGTGACATTTAATTAAGTATAGGCAATCTCGAGTATACTAAAAGTGAAGACATTTTAAGGAAATAAAGCTAGATGGATCTTCTTGAAAAGGTTTTAGACTCTAAGGAGAGAAATCTACCCCGTTTTCACATGTTCAAAAGATAAGCATCAAAAAAAAAAAAAAATGACAACTACTAAGCTTGGATTGACTTTCCCACACTTTATTACCCAAATCTTTCAGATTTTGATTTTACTATCTTGTTTGCTTTAGGTCTAAAGCCTCTGTTTCTTTGGGCCAACTGCTATAAAGTAATTGAACTTAGAGGGCAAAGGAAAATGCCTGGCCAAAGAAAGTACATAATAAAGTTTTTTTTTTTTAAAAAAAAAAAAGCATAATTATTTTTATGAGGGTACAAAGGAAAAGGTTATATCGTTTGCATGTGTTAAAGTTCAAGTTGTAGCTGTGCCCTTCGCCCAGGGGGTGTCTACATTGTGCCCATTTGGTGAGCACAATGATGTTTAGATTATTTAAAGGAAATGAGAGGTAAAGAAGATCAGAAGAGGAAACTGTGTTGAAATTCAGATGAAGATATCTGTCAACTCTATGAATTACCCTCCTTTTCTCTAACCTTATAATATTTCCAATAAGGAAAAACCAGAGGTTTTAGGATGACCCAAACCTCAACCTCGTGTTTTAGCCTCAACTAAGTAACTCAGAAGAAAACCCAGCCACTATGGCTGTATTTATTTTTCTAGAAGAGGCAGCATATTCCACAGAGGAAAATCTAATAGGACAATATGGCACGACACTCAAATTATTTTACCTTAAGCACACCCATAAGTTACATGGACACTTAAATTTTATAATTATAATAAATATTTGGCATTCATTTCACTTGACTACCAAAACCACAAATGAAAATTAGAAATCTATTTATGGAAAAACAACCAGTTGCTGTTGTTACCCTGAGGACTTGAGAGAACGTGGAGTTGAAATAACTTCCCCTCTTTCTGCACTTCTCTCTTCCCAGTCTGGCGTCAGAGTCTATACTCTAATGAGGTGTGTACCAGGGAGTAAGTTCTTCACTTTCATCCACAGCCACTTCCATTTCCACTGTGCTGGCTTCTTCAGCAGGGGCAAAGGCATGCTCACTCACGATCACAATCACTTGGCACCAGATTGGACAAAGCAATCAGGCTGCTCCTCTCCCCAACCACACACATCATGGAAGGCTTTGATTTCCAGAAATATTTACCCTCAGCTGAGTTGTTTTTGTTAGAATGACTATTTTGATAATGACCAAATATGTTAAAAACTATCACATATTATTTAATTTTGGACATGATAAAATCAATGTCTTATGTCTTATAGGTTAAGTATTCCTATTTGCAAGATGAAGGAGTGAAGAGCAAGTCTCCCCAAAATATGCTGGTCTGGCATATTGACTACTTAAGACACTTGAATAACAGCAGGTCTAATAAAATCTCTTTTAACTTTGCTTCTTAAAAGCATATGAAATTCCTACATGAAAGACGCCCATTGTATACTGGAAAAAAGTAACATTCTTATTCTCAAGGATGAGAAGTTTGTTCCCTAGAAATCTGCACAAACCATGTTAGACTATTGTCTTTCTTTCTTTTTTTTTTTTTTGAGACAGAGTCTCACTATGTTGCCCTGGGTGGAGTGCTATGGCATCACAGCTCACAGCCACTTCAAACTCTTAGGTGTAAGCCATTCTCTTGCCTCAGCTTCCCAAGTAGCTGGGACTACAGGTGCCAGCCACAATGCCCAGCTATTTTTTGGTTGTAGTTGTCATTGTTTGGCAGGCCCAGGCTGGATTCAAACTCGCCAGCTCCAGTGTCCATGGCTGGCACCCTAGCCACTGAGCTACAGGCACTGAGCCTAACCCTCAACTTTCTATTTCTCCAATCAAATAACTACTCTATCCCAAACTCCTGTGCTTTGTCACATTTTCACAATATGCTACTGTCTGTATATGAGATAGTATATCAGTGTTCAAACTCTAACTGTATTGTTGAGTCTTCCTCATGAAGGGTCCTTGTTTTAAATCAATTTGTATGCTTTTCTCCTATTCTCTACCTTACATTAACTTAATTTTCAGGTTCATCCTAAGAATTTAACAAAGTAGAGGTAAAATTTTGTCTTCCTGACTTTTATGTGGTGAAAAATTAATCCAACTTCATCATTTCGAAAACTGTTACTTTTGAAAAAGGATTAGGATTAGGATTAGGATTACCCTGAATACTCTTGATCTACTATTTGCCTTTATGAGTTAAAATATTTTGGACATATTTTGATTTCAATATGCAGAGAGCTCTATATCATTTGCATAATACCTTTAAATTACTTTATTGTGTAGGTATATCTTAATTCATTTAACAAATCAATGCTTAATGGAAGTTTCTACTGCTTTTACAGTTTTTTAACTAAAACTGCTACTGTTTTAGCTAATCTTTGTATGCATTTTTAGGTTGAATTTAGTGGGACAAATTCCTAGAACTGGAATTTCTGGATATAAAAGTGTGACATTTTAAACTTGGATACTTTTAACATTAGTATCCTCCCCAAAAAGTACTTACTTAAACTCTTGCACACCCACATATGGATTCATGTCAGCATCATATACATAAGATAAACCTTGACAACACACACCAATACCACACCAATACCAGTTTGTATATAGGAGATGGAATTGCAAGTAATGTTATTTTTTATAATTAAAAAAAGACTTGCTTATTATTTACAGATTTTCTTCACCTCCTCACTTAACATTTACACATTCTATATACATTTGCTAACTATCCACTGCTTGCAAAGCACAAGACTAGGGGCTTTGGGGGGAAAAGCACATGGCAATAAAAGTTTAGGTCTGGTTTGGCCAGGGTAATCATTACAAAGCCATGTGCACCACACAATTGCACTGCAATATAAAACACAAGTTTAGGAGTGCTATACATGTATAGGCATAATAAAAAGGTGAAATATCTGTGAACCCTTCTCACTGGGAGTTTTATGCTAGAAGAGTAAAAATTCTTGAATATAGCATCTATCATAAATGAAATCTTTGTGGGTAAAACAAAAAAGAAATCTGAATTAATAAAATTGTGTAAAGCCAAACAGCTAATACTAGAAATAGATTTTAAACACATGCTTATAAACACATACAATTAAAATAACTGTATGCCTCCTTTACTTTGTATATGTGGACAGTCAGCATATTTTTTTCTTAAAAGCCGCATATTTCTTGAAGTTAGATTCAAGTCATATGGCAAGGGTTGGGAACTCTAGGTATACATGTCAGGAGCTAGGGCACCAGGCTATCCTGGCACACTGTTAGGCCAACTGCTGGACTGCTGCTTGGCATAACTACAAACCTCCCTACTGGCAGCTCATGTTCCAAGCTCCTAGCTGGGCCCCGCCATTTTCCCTGCATCGATTTGAGAAAGCAAGCAGGCAGGAAGGCACAACTGGGTATGGTTGAGCAATGAGGGGCTGCTGTGACCACAGCTGGTATCAGTGGTCTGGCACACAACCGACCCTTTCTCCTTTTTTCTCATTTGGCAGTGTACCCAGAGTTTGTAGGTATCTACAATATATTGCATATGGATTCTGTAAACTTTGCTTATTCCATAACTAATTTTTTTTCCAATTTTAAATTTAATTATTCCTGTATTCTAGGGAAAACAAGGCATTTTCTCCAGCCATTTTCTCCAAAGATGATAGTATATATTCTCATAGGCACAATTTTAAGACACATTAAAGTGTTTCCAAATGTGGAAGATAGGAACAAGTGCAGAAAAAAAAAGAGAAAATACTTACTATAAACAGCAGTAAACTATCTTATTATTCTAGAGAGGCATTTCTAAGTAAGGCAAAGGGGACTTGCAGGCTGTGTTTATGGAACAACGCATACACAACACATAAATACACACACTCTCTCTATTCCCTTTTTATTTGTTGCAAATATTACTCCCAAAGCAAACAGCCATTTTTAAATTCAGATGAAGAGAAACCATAATGTGCACAAAATAAACAGATTCTGCTCTTTTGCTCCTGTAAGAGTTGTCTCACTCTAATTTTTCTCTTCCTTTTAAGCCTATCTAGAATCCCAGTCAAGGGGACCAATGACCTAGTTCTTGCTCAGTTCCAATGCAACACAGGAGCAACTTCCAAATATCTCTCTTGGTCTCCCTGGGACTGCAGAACCCCAAAGTCCTTATCCTCCTCTGGAGGTAATCCTGTGATCAGCTCTAACACCACAGGCTAGCCCTTTCATCAGCTTGTTGGAGAAGCATCTTTGCCTCCTGCCAAGCAGTGACCTAAAAAGTTTAATCACTTTATGTTTTCAAGGTCAAAGTGGGTACAGTGCTATCTTCCTTGGGCTAACAGTAAAGTTGCTTGTTTTAAATCTTAGATGTCTGGTTTTTTCCATGTCCTGTCCTCTGTCCTATTGGTCCCTCTAGGTATATTAAAGGCTCACATGGGTCTTATGGTCTTTTCTACATTATCTCAAAGTGTTATTTCTATAACATGTTGTTTTTGTATTATCAATGTGTTATTCTTAAGATACATGCCCTGTTTGCTCAATTTTTATACTGAATGATGAGCAAAAATAAACTTCCAATTTTCCAACCTAACAATGAAAACCTAAGCTATGAATGTATTCATGTTCCCCAAATTGACATCCTTTGATCATCAACATAAAGTGCACCCGTAAAACCCTGACCAGTACGAGTACCGCATTATTAAAAAAAAAAAAAAAGCTATTTTTAACCTATGACTGTGACATGCATTTGTTCTTAATAATGTCTCAGTTTTATGTAACCATGTATTCAAGGTCTTTATCATTCAAGGTACATGAAGATCATGCATTTAATCTTTAGTACAGTTGTAGAAGATACAATTCGCAGAGTAGAGAATAGATAAAAATAAGTATGCAGCAGCAAGGTGCCAAATCATCAGAACTCACCATCTTATCAACAAATGGAAGTCATTCTTCTTTATTTCTTTAGCAAAGCAGTTTCATATAAGATAAATAGCTTTCAGTCAGAACAAGCCTAACATGCAATATGTATCTTTTTGACATGTATATTCTAATACTCCTTTAGACCATAAGATTAAAATAAGAAATATCTCAGGGTAGTGTGTTGACAAGAAAGAATGGTTGAATCTGCATTTTTTCTATTTTTTGTCTCTCAGAATTTGGATCTATGTGCATGTTACTGGTTATCGTTGAGTGGCCAATTTCTAGTGACCTTCAAGTCCCATGTTCTAAAGTTTGAGTCAGGTGGTTTTAACACTTACACCCAACTTTCATATTATTTCGCTATAAATCATTATTCTTTTCTTAATGTAGAAAGTAGACAGGTAATGAAGGAGGTGGAATGAAGAAAACATGAAGTAGAGACAACCTTTGACCCTGGGCCATCTCCCTCTGTGGCTCTTTATTGGACACCCAAGGGGTTTCTTTCACGTCTCGCCAGGGTAGCTTGGTCCCTTTTATTCACAAGCCTTGTTGCCAGGCAGCCCCAGTAGTCTCTCACCTTTCACTTTCTCAGGTGCAAAATCAAACTAAAGCCCTTGAGAAAATTGGTGAAATAGCAGGAAACTTCCTTGCTTTCATGTTCATCAGTTTGCATAGAGAGAAGAGTTTTATAGCAGACTACCTTTCATTAAAGCTCTATCTCTGCTTCGTATTTAGCTATCTGACCTCTTTGAAATTTATCTTTGAATTTTGTCCTCATTTGTAATTTGAGCAAAATATCTAGATGTGTGCTATTGTGGAAGAAAATCAATTGTTTAAAAGTGGTTCAAAAAATACTTTTCTTCTTCCTGTACTTCATGAACAAATTATTTTGGAGAGTATTGGTAATGACATTGAATTTTATCGACACAAGAAATCGATAGAATCTATTTCTTGGAAAAATTTGTTTAGTGAGGAGCCATGTCTTGAAATGACAAGATGTGAAAGAAACTGCCTTATTTCCCTGAAAGATATTGTTACATCACCTTACACTGATCAATTGTGTTTGGGCTTATATTGTTGAGTAAATTAGCTGCTTTACTATCTCCACTTTGCATTTTGTCTGCCTCTATGACCGTCATCTCCCTCCCCCATTTTCCAGCCCCCATAACTTCAAAGAAAGCATATAAAAACCTAGACCTAATTACAAAATTCATGCTGCTGGTGTTAAGTTAGTCTTGCATGTAAAATCTCTTGGAAAAGGATAATGATCCACGCGAACACAAGACAGCACATAGAGTAAAGTAAGGAACACTTTCTAAACAAGTAAATTAATTTCTACTAAATAAAAGGTGAGTGCATACTAAACATGAGCAGTGCCCCAATTTTGTGGGGTGTATGAGAGTACAGGATGGTTCACAAAAGGACAGAGAGAGGGCTGCCTTCCTCTTCACTCTCTGAGATGACACTCGCCATATGAGAATGCACAGCATAGCTGCACAGACTTTGGGCTGCAATCCCCACCTAGCAATACACTGTGTGCATTAGACAAATTACTGTTGTCTCAATTTCTCCTCATAAAAAAGAGGGCAGTACTATCTGACTCACAGAGCTGTGGAGAGCTCCTAAGAGTATCATAAATGTGAAGTCCCTGGCCCAAAGTTCTACTCAGAGCACATGTTTTTTTTTTTTTAAAAGAGTTATTAATTATTACTAGTTTTACTTTTGAAAGAGAAGGCTGGATTCGATGATCTAAATTCTTCATCTTTAAAATTACATCACTCCCACACACACACAGACACCTTTTTTTCCTCATATGTTCAGTTTGGCACATCCTGAACTCAGAGTTTGGAAGGCCTAACCAGGTTTAGTGGGAATGATGGTCTGAGTGATTAATTATAATAATAAAGGCTATCATATATTTACAAACTCTTAGAGTAGCCAGTATTCTGTAAATCTGCATGTGTGATTCCATTTTTAGTTTATACTTACAAATACAAAGCACCATCTCAGATAATAAAAGTGAGTGCTGAATATTTTTCCAAGCTATTATGGCATTCTGAAATAATACTATAAACATGTACAAGATGTGACTATATGGTAATGAAATGCATTTTCCTGTGTGGCGCGAAGGCTCATTAGCTTAGATCCATTCTCTGGGTTTTCTACAGAAGCCATGTGTGACATTTCTCACTAATGACTTACGCTGTTATTAAATATTCGGCTCTAACTCCCTCAGTCTTTGGGAATGCAGGCATCCACTTGTGTGTAAATGAATAGCTCTGCAGAATCTAAATGAGGTACCCAGAAAAGTCATTTCATTTCCTAAGAGTCCAATAAGTTCCTCTTTCTAATTATACATTTGACCAGAATTGTTGTTTCTAAATTTATACGAAGGTACTTAGTTTATGGGAAAGAATGCTTTTTATGATTCTCAGCAAATAAAACTGGGCCTTTGTTTTTAGTGACTTTACTATTTACATGACACTGTGATCATCATCTCACAGCAAGAGTTGGAGTGTACACTTACTTTCTTCATCGAGGAGGTTTTCAGCAGCTGATAGTAACCTCATCCTGTCTTCTGGGTTTTCAATGTTTAATTCAATGAGATGACTTTCTTTTATATCCCTTAAATCTTCTAGAGTCTCATAACCATTAAGCAGAAGTGTTGAAGTATATTCCTGTGGGAGAGGAGAAAATGTATATAATACATATATTAGATTCAAATATTTTCTTTTTAATTCTCTTTAAATTTAAGGAAAATGTAGAAATGTACATGGAAACAAAGGTGCTAATAGAAGTTCTGCTTTGCTTTACTTCCATTAGTATCCCACATATAAACTCTCGGGCACTTAGAAGTTTATGTTGTATAATTTCTCACCTTCCAGAAGAAAAAATGTAAAGAAATAATTACCTTAAGCTATACAATTCCAAGTCCTGGATCAATTAAGTAGCTGAATCATCCATCCTATTTGGTATTTTTAACTTCTTAACTACCTAAATTGAGAGAGCTAGTGTTTTTTTAAATCTATTAATAAATTTCCTCCAGCAGAACAGTATACCACAACATATTTCTGAATCTACGTATCTTCTTATTTGCTTGATTGCAAAAACATCTACTCTGATTAACTTTTTGGGATAGGTTAAAAATGTGTTTAAATAGACATTACTCTACATCAAATGTTGGTTTAGCATTTGGATTAAAGGCACTATATAAACCTAAGGAATTCCAAACTTTTTGTTTAATGAAAAGAATTTATTAAGTTTAAAAGAAGTGTTGCTGGGGAGAGTATTGTTTCCTTATCACCATGTATATTTTGTCCATCATTCACATCAATATACCTCTGTATCAGTTTAAAATTCATAAGCTTCTTATTTCAAAGTCCATATGTTATTTATGTAACCTCTGTTCATTCTAACAGAATAAAAATGCAAAGTGAAATTGAATGCTTTTACAACTTACTCAAAAATCCCTCCATTTTACTTGAGCATAATTTCAATATCCTTATTTTACTTACTAAAATAGAATAAGAGGAAGTCTTAAAGTTCAAAGTAATCAGGAAGAACTTATTACCAGTCTTTTTTAAACATGACAAAAAAAAAAAAGAAAAGAAAAGGAAGAGGCATGACAATTCTTTTTTAAAAAGTATATTTTAAGTGAACACTAAATTAGAATAGAGAAAGCAAAAATTCCCATTCTGACACAATCATCTAACTAGGGGTTCTTGGGTAAGACATCTCACTCCCTTTGACCTTGACTTCCTCGTGGGTCACACAACATAAAAATAGCAGAGGCAAGAGTCCAATCTGTATTTCCTCCAAAGAGCATCCCATTTGGGCTCCACCAGTACTACAGAGGAGGGCTTAGATAGCGTTTCTACAGACAGAAACACAACTAGATAATTCCAACATAAGGAAAATTTAATTGGCTATTTCCTTTATGAACTTTGAAAACTACCAAAGTATTGGCTGAATTTATTTTACAAATAGATTGTGAAACTATAAACTGATTGAGGCTAAGTATTTTTTAGGTACACATCATTTAACGAGCTGGAAATTTCATAAAAGTCTTACTAATATAACAAGAAAATAACTGAATTATATACATAGCACAACATTTTCCTTAACACAATCATTGTGGGGTTTAATGATCACTGTTTCCTAAACATCATGTTTACTTATCTTCTCTCAACTTGATTTTGATGTGTGGTCTTTTAAAAATACAATTTTCCTTTTCATTTTTCCTTTCACTTCTCTAGACTTTCACAACACTCTTCATACTCTCTTTTTGCATTCCCGTTTGGATATTTTCTCTGGGCCTTTGATTCTCTTAGGTATTTTTAATTTTTCACTGTACTTTCTCAACATTAATCTGTACTGTCACTGCTAAGTGCCATCAGGGTTTCGTCCAAGGGTGGTTATATCAAGAACTGTCCTTGCATAATAAAAATAATAAAGGAGAAATAAGAGCCGTGCTGGGAAAAAATATTTTCCTTTGCTGTAAGTCTTGTATTTTTTAAGCAGCACTCTATAAACGCCAATCCCCTCTCCTTAATTATTATATCCATATGGCAACAAAAACCATCTAGGCCATAAGTTTGCTAACCTGAAGGTGAATTCTCTCTAGGAACTCTTGCAGAGTCTCGGGTTTTTCCCTCTTACTCCTCCGGTGTGCCTTTATCTTCCTGGGGGCTGCTTCTTCTTCTGAGATGACATCCACATAAATAAATTTGAAGTTTCCCACCTTATTGTTCAACATTCCTGTCCACATTCCCATTGGTGTTTTGCAGATAATGTCTATGATATCTCCTTTCTAAGAGCAAGGACACATAAACAAGTCAGATTTCAGAGAACAGCAATGCTATGAACATTGATAAAAACAATGAAATCATACAAAACTAGAATAATGAGAACATTATTCCATGAGGTTCAGAAACAATAGAAATAAATCTAAAGTCTGCTTCTTTCAAAAGTTTAAGGAAATTAGTTATTAGTAATAATGAATAAAACTTAAGCATGTCTCACAAAAAGCTCCTACATACTTTTGCTGACATTTTTATGTTTTTGTTATCATATCAACTTATATTTGTAGAGCACAGTATAATTTATGAAACACTTTTCAACACACTAATTTTATAATATACCTCTTAGGCACATATAGGATTCATAATTACTTATTTAAGTATTACAGAAAAAAAAGCAAAGATACTAAATGGCTTCCTAAGAGTTTACAGGAAGTTAATGCCAGAACCAGAACGCAAGTTCAAGTTGTCTGAATTAAAAAATGATGCTCTCTTCATTTATATGGTCAAAGTGATATATATATATATATATATATATATATATACACATATAGCAAAGCTCAAGCCATCATTCCTTCCAACTGAGGAAGGCGGAAGAAAAAGAAGTTTGTGCTTCTAGTTCATCTGAAAAATTTATCTATGGTGTAAAATAAACCTATGTAAAGTATTTCATCCATTTGAAATAATTAAATTGTGTAGAACTCACACAAAAGTATTTGTGTACTAAGTAAAAATTATGCTGGATAGTTCTTACACATATTACAGTACTAATTCTTCTCCTTTTAAGAAGAAATAGTATTTAAATTGAGTTTTACAACAAAATTTGGACTGAAGTGTGAATGAAGCACTTTGGGATGGACAAACCAATTGGTCCTTTTCTTTATTTACGTCCAAGACCATAACTGGCTACAGGCTGTGCAGCCAGTTATCAGGAACAGTAGAAAAACCCACAGGAGTGCTTGCAAAGAAAGTTGATTTCTATTCAAATACACTGTTTACATTGAGGAGTCATAGATACTCCTTTGAGACTTAGAACTTTCTTCCCTGGAAGGACCTTGCAGAGTCCCACATTTTTGCCACTTTTAAGGGTCTGCCTTCAAACAAAGCATTAAATCTACTAAAAATATTTTTTCTTTTGACTCTGTCAATGTGTGTTCTCCCGTCTAAACATTAACTTAACTTGTAATATAGAATTCAGTATGATTGAAAGATCAGGTCTTTCTGACTTGTGACTATCTGCATGTGCAGGCCTGTGAGCTGTTACGTCAGGGTGGGGAACTTGCGACTTTGGAGCCACACATGGCCTCTGGATTCTTCAGTGTGGCCTTTTGAGTAAGTCTAAATATTACAGAATAAATTCTTTTAGTAAAGGGATTTGTTCTGTGACGTTTGGATTCAGTTAAGGGGCTGCCTTCTGGGACCTGGAGGACCACATGTGACTTTGAGGCCACAGGTTCCCCACCCCTGCCAGGGGGAATCAACTCAGGTGAAGCAGACTGGGAAACTCTCCAGAAGCTCTAGAACGTTTCTAGGTGTGGCAGTCCTTTACTGCATTTTTCCTATTATTCTTTAGACTCATAAACTTGTAACTTATGTCATTTAAATTTGTAAACCTGCACTGTCCAGGAGAGCCCGCTGGTTATCAAGCAAACACTGTTTCATTTTGCATAAGACCCTTGATGGGAACAAGAGTGTTTCAGTCTTCATTGGTAAGTGAGGGATTCTTATTGTGTCCTAGAACTCTGTAACAATCGCCTTAGGCAGCACTGGCAGTACACACTTCCCATCGCAGGGATGTTCAAAGCTCACCTGAGTCAAACATGTGTTTATTCCCTTCTACTGCCCTCTCCCAAAATGGTTACTAGAATACTGTCATCCTTTCCATAAAACTTGGACTTCAAATCATGTCATATAAATGACTAAGAAAGCTAACTGTGGGGGACAAGGCTTTTCTCATCTCCAGATGAGCATACTGGAGCATAAAAGGATAAAAGGAAGAGCTGAGTACCTTAAATGTTAAATAATAGTATCAACACTTTGTTAATATATTATAGTTATTAACACTCACTTGGTGTTAATAGCATGTGAAATTCATAACATATCCTTTTAGCTTTTGCAATTTGTGATACCATAAGGAGTAATTTAACATCTATAAAATATTTTAGCATAACACCTTCTTCTATTGTGCTACTGTAATCGAACCTGCCCCTTGAGTGGGAGGAAGAGTATGAAAATGACGGATTTCACATCATGATAAGCTTATCGTATATGATTCTGCATACATAATTTATAATTAATGCACCAGATTAGTTGATTTTGTGTTACTCAAAGGGAAATAATACGGTGGGCCTGGCTTAACTGGATGGGATCCCTTAAAAAAGAATGATATTAAAGTATGAGTGAGTTTTTCCCCTGTTGGTCTTGAAGCAACAAACTAACAAGTTGCAGAGAGGTCCCTGGCTGGTGAATCAGGGGCTGAGCATGGTCTCCAGTTGAAATTCAGCAAGAAAGCAGGGGCCTCAGGCCTACATTCACAAAGAACTGCATCTCGCCAACAGGCAGTGAGCTCAGAAGAGGACCTCAAACCTCAGGTGAGGTCACAGCCAAGCTGACACCTTGATTTCAGCCAGGTTAAGACCTTAACCAGAGAACTCAGTTGAGCCATGTGACCTACAAAACTGTGAGATAACAATACATTTGTGTAGTTCGATGCCTCTCAGTTGGGGGTAATTTGTCACACAGCAATAGCAAGTGAATGCAGATAATAAGAGCAAAAAGAGGGAATTCAGCAAAAATATCAGCAGGGAATGGGGCTTTGGTTATGGCAATCAGCTTAAAAAGTACTGGAACTGCCTGGCAAAGTCTTCTGCACTCTTCTCTAGCATTTCCATCTTCCCCCCCTCCTTGGTTTCATTATTTTTACCCCTGTAAGTATCAGGCAGAGCTGGGCACCTGCAGCAACCTGTGAAACTTTGAGTTTTCAGAAAAACGTAGATAACCTTTTCCTTCCTGACAGACTCTGAGCCTGTATTATCTACTTAACAGCAATGTGTTAGACTGATCCCCCTTCTACCTCACGTGTTTTCTTAGCACAGTACACTTGTCCCCAGTTCTACCGTTGGGAAGAACACACTCACATCCCTACTTCCTACAGCTTGTACTTCCTGAAACAAACCACACAATCAGTATTTGACAAACCATTCAGAAGGTGGATCTGATGTCCTCTCACCTTGATTTTGAGAGAGTCAGTGTCATAAGGACTTGGCGTGAAATCAGTATGCACTCTGGCGCGGCCACAGAATGGTCCTGAGTAGGGGCCATCATCATCCAGTCGAAAGCTGTCCCTGTTGCTTGTGCCATCTGAGCAGCTTGTTATTCCACCTGAGAGAAGCAGAGGTTAACTGCTTGTTGAAGGCATCTTTAACATCCCAAATCAGTGTCTGGACACAGCTAAGTGCAGTAGAACCTCTGTAAGTTGATCATCCAAGGGACTGTAAAACTGTTCAACATAGGGAGATGGTCCACATAAGGAACCAGGCCTACTGTACTGATAAGTATGTGTGGTGCAAGTCCAGTCTATGAAAATTAGGCCAACTTCAGGAGGTGGCTGGTGTAGAAAGGTGGTCAGCTATGGAGATTCTGCTGTATTGATAATGGTGAAGCGGCGGATGTACTGCTGGGCCTCACAAGGGGGTCTTACCCACTGATCCCAGTGTCTGTCTCCTAGTCACTCTCCATTATTGACCTCTGTCCTCTGAGCCATTTCTGACCTTTTCCCTGCCAATACAGCCAATCTCTCCTCAACCACTAACCAAAACCCCCGCTCACTTGGTCTCTGTGATCCCATCTGGTACACAGTGTATTAAGCATTAGACACTTGCCAAAGAGGAAGAAAGTGTAGGTTTAACATGTGGAGTCAGATAATTAATTTCATACATGTAAGCAAAGACAGAAACTGATGGGAACAGTTCGATGTTTGTGTACTATTGATCACAAATTGTCAAAACATGACATTATGAAGTTCCCTACAACTTATCACAATTGCAGCAGAAATTCTCTCCCAAGGTTCCTCTTGTGTACCAAAGGCCATTTGGAAGCAATGTTGCTGAGTATAAAAGCTGCATTTTTGTTTTTCATGCGAGTGTAAGGGAAGGAGGAAGTGTGTTTAAATGTCTATCCCCAAGTGGTTGAAAACTGTTCTAAACCAGACTTTTAATACTATTCCAAATTCTTGTTTTCTGGTCCTCTTTCTTTCTGATCTTGAATTTCAGGAAAAAAAAAAAAAAGAGAGAGAGAAAAGAGATGCCATTTTGCTGCCTGCCTGGGTGCAAGAATTGTTCCCAGTGGAAGGAACTCTCCTCTCCAAACATTATCCCCTTTCATCACTTCCTGCCCCCTTCATTCTAGCCTTTTGGTGCTCTGTTCAATGAGGGAACAACCAGGTTTCATTGCCATCTACTGTGAAATAAGGTAAACATTCTGTAAGATATTCCATATTGTATATGAACTGGTATAAAAGAAAGGTTAGTTGCAGCTAATCACAGAAATCTAATTATTAAACATTATCAGTTAAATGGGTCCACTACTGCCATACACCTTCCTCTCCATGGCTATTCCAGGCCCAGGATTTTCATGATACTTTTTTTTTTTTTTTTTTGAGATAGGTCTTGTTTTCTTGCCAAGGCTAGAATGCAGTGGCATCATCATAGTCCCCTGCCCTCTCAAACACCTGGGCTCAAAGGATCCTCCTGCCTTAGCCTTCTGAGTACCTAAGACTACAAGCACATGCCATCACATCTGATTAATTTTTCTATTTTTTGTAGAGAGGGTCTCTTGCTCTTGCTCAGGCTCATCTGGATCATCTGGCTTCAAGTAATCCTCCTCTCTCAGCCTCCCAGAGTGCTGGGATTACAGTCATGAGCCGCTGGACTTGACTGGTACATTCTAGTTAATAAAATTCTCCCTATACCTAGCATCATGATTTAGAATTTTAAACTACCAGAAGAAATGAATACTTGTGAAATCTGAATTTCACACACACAAAAATACATCCTTCAAATGTTTTCACATTAGCTTTTGCCATAAAGTAACTGTTTGGCAGCCAATATGAAAAGAGGATTAAAACAAGAATAAAATAAAATATTTGAAACATTTGATCTTTGTGATTCATCTTTAAATAACAGAAATAGTTGATTTAAAAATAAATGGAAAACAAACTTTGCAAAAACATTTAAAAAGCCTGAAAGGATTAAAAAGGGATGCATAACAGCCTACATATAAAAAGTCATATACTATCGATAATCCATACCACAGTTATCAATAATTTCATCCAAATATTGTAGCAGGAAATGTGCCCAAATCCTGAATGACTTTTTGCTTAGAAAAATATCAGTGTTCATTAAAAAATTCTTTTGGGTCATTTGCTGATTCCTTTTAACCACCTAACTGTTGACATTTCCACCATTTATTATTTAGATACTGCTTACTCTTTATTCACTAATGCTGGGACAGGACTCAAAAAACACTGCCAGAGTTCATGCAGATTTCTGCACTTTGAGGAGTACTTCAGGAAAAAAGGAAATTAAGGAAAAAAGGTGGAGGAGAAAGAGACAGGTAGAGAGAAGGGAGAGAGGGAAGGAGAAGAGAGAGACAGAGAACAGGATTTCATTTATCTGAGTACTTCAAGTCATTCAAAAAATTTTGACTCAAGATAAAACTAGTTTTCCCCAGCAAAGATGTTTTTAGGGATGTATATTTAATTACCCAATAGGATGTTTTTGAGGCATATCCCCAAGAGCTTCTGCTGACTGCAGTGCTAAAATAACACATAATGCTGTCTGATATATTATGTATCATTTAAAACACAGCAACTCCATATAGATTCAATACATACTACATTTTCACCATTTTTCTTATCAAGTAGCTCGAATCTTGCTAATTTGATAAAAACATGTTTTTAATTATAATAATTTAACTCAGACCCCACACCTAGGACCTTTATTCGCCTTACTTGAAGAGCTCTGCCCACTGTAGAGACTATCCATGGAGTCACTGGCTTTGAGCGAGACCTTCTCAGTGTGGGACCCAATCATAGGGTCACTGTTTCGATATGGGAGGACACCTTCTCCATCCTCCTCATCCTTCAGAAAAACAGAGGGTAAATTCAGAGAGTAGATTTCTCTGGAGATGTTCACAGTGTGTATTGATTTAATAAACAAGACATATTTTAGCAATAAAATACTTAGGAATACATCACCATAAAATATGAGAGTCATTAATCTTGAGTTCAATTTCTAGCAAAGCATTTTACAGTGTTCTTGGAAAATTCTTTAAATGGGACATTCCTCATTGTGGAATTCAAATGAAATCATAATGGTTTGTTTTTGCAAATTAGGATGAATATCATACCAAGATTATTTAATCAGAAACGTTAGATTTATTGACATCTGTGCTTTATCTGTTAAAGCACTTCTACTTCGTGTTTTCCTTATTATCTATTTGCTACCGTTCCTAATCCACTGAAGTCTGACACTACAAGTTTAAACTCTGTGTAGTTGTTTCCGATCAGTTATTTGCACCTTACCAGATCACTAGATATGAATAAAACATGTACACTTTGCAATTCTAAAGAAGCTTTACAAATCTCCTACTGTGCTTGCCACCTAGTCAAGTGAAAAGCAAATCTTGTAAAAATAAATTGTATTTCCTTGAAAACGTCTCACATGTTTTCCATATTTTGATAGTTTTGACAAAACCTATGAATTCCTTAACATTCATCAGAACATAACTTAATATTCCTCATTTTTTAGTATTTCTGAACATCAATGGAACTTCAGAGTATACATGTGATGTACATTCAGTGTTACTCTCTGCTTTTGTCTATTCCCTTATTCACTCCTTTGATCACTCAATACAAGTTTATAGAGTACCTTTTAGGTACCAGGCACTGCTCTGGTTCACAATCTGAACAGTACCTTTAGGTACCAGACACTGCTCTGGTTCACATTCTGAACAGTACCGTTTAGGTACCAGGCACTGCTCTGCTCAGGAATCAGAGATTACCACAGTAAACACAGTAACAGGCTCCTAACTCTATGGAAGAACATTCTAGCGTGTTTGTCTATGTAAGTGTTTATGTGTGTGTATGGAGAGCTTAGGAAAATGTTCATGAACAAAATAAGCAAGACAATTTCCGAGAGTAATAAGTGCTAAGAAGGAAATGAAACTGGTGATATGACAGAATTAGCTACTGAGGTTAGGGTTAGGGTAAGGTTGGTTGATTTAGATAAAGTAGGCTCCAGAGACCTCTGCCACAATGCAATAAATGCTCTCAATTATTGACCTGAATGATAAGAAAATAGTACTTATGTGAAGCTTTGGAGACAGCTTTTCAAGCGTAAGGAAGAGCAAGAGTGAAATAACTCAACTTAAAATTAGCTTGGATTGTGCCGAGAAAAACAAAAATGCCAATGTAGTGAGAAAAAGAATCTTAGCACATGACTTTAGAGAAGCAACTGGAGCAAGATCACAAAGAGCTGTATAGATCATGCCTGGTGGTCCTGGGAATGTGCCCCTTAGCTACTGACAGCTGCTGCACTGCCCCTCCACTCAGAGGTCCTCAAACTCTTTAAACAGGGGGCCAGTTCACTGTCTGTCAGACCGTTGGAGAGCTGGACTATAGTTAAAAAACAACAACTATGAACAAATTCCTATGCACACTGCACATATCTTATTTTGAAGTAAAAAAAGAAAACGAGAACAAATGCAATCGCATGCCTCATGTGGCCCACGGGCTGTAGTTTGAGGACCCCTGCTCCACATGGTCCACTCCATTTGCACTGAAGTCATGCTTCCTGCCAGGGATAAACAGGTGAGGGTATTATCTCAGCTATTCTGGTGGGATGTGGGGCCCCTTTGGTGGGAAACTTTGGTAAAAGGATTCTTTATCCATCTGGCCAAAGCTGTCTCAGAGTTGTGCTGAAGTTTGAGACTGTCTATCCCATCTCTTTCTCCCTCTCCTTTTACAGATGTCAGTTTTGCCATCCTAAGGCCTTTTCTAGTCATTTCTTCTTTTCTTCTTTATCCTTCACAGGCATTTCTCCCAATGTATTTTGTGTGTTTGTATTCCCTTCTTGAAATCTGCTTTTCAGAGGACTGGAATGATGGTATCCTCATAAGGACTGGAATGATGGTGCCCTCGTAAGGACTGGAATGATGGCGCCCTCGTTCAGAGGACTGGAATGTGAAGGCACCATGAAATTTTAACCAGGGTGATGTGTCTTGATTTCCACTTTTCAGAGATCCTTCTGGATTTCATGTGGAAAATGGATTTTATGGGGAAAAGAGTAAAACAATGAAAAGCAATTAGGTGCTTATTATGGTAGTCCAGGCAAGAGAGTTTAGTTACTCAGGCTAAGGCAGGAAGAGTTTATATGGAAAAACCGGGGAGGGGGTGGGGGTGGGGTTTGGTGGTTGTTAGATATACTTTGGAGTTAGAACAAAGGGATATCCTCATAAATTAGTGTGAAAAATGAGTGATCATTAGGTTTTCTTTTCCTCTGCCTCTCTTCTCTCCTCCTCCTTCCCCCTTTTCTTTTTAGCATATAGAGTTATGATGGTGTTGCCTGTTGCCACTGAGATTACTGGATAAGCAATCATTTTCTTTCTTTTTCTTTTTTAAGAAGGGTAAAGAATCAATATTTCAGCTTTGGATATGTCAGATTTCAGATATCTAGTGAACATTTAAATGATGACAATAATAATAAGCAACGGGTTGTATAAGTAGAATTGATAAGGGAAGAGATCATAGCTAGATATATAATTGTAAAAAACAAAGTCAGGAGACTCAATGAAATCATTTGGGAAGAGAAGGTAGATTGAGCAGAGCATCCAGGAACCTTAGGAAGACAAGAAAGAAAGCAGAGCAGAGCCAAGGAAGGAAGCTACAGGAAGAAGAAAAACCAGAGGAATGCCCAGCCAAAGAGACCAAGAAAAGAGAATGTTATACATGTGAGGAATTCATCACATGTGGAAATACAGCTGAAAAGCAGTAAGAAGAAGAAATGTGACCATTGGATTTGACAGTGCAGTAGTCGCTACTGATGGGGACAACTATTTTATTTATTTTTTTATTAAATTATAGCTGTGTTCTTCTTAGTGACAACTATTTTAATAGAGTACTAGGAGCAGAAACCCTGTTGAAGTACATTAAAAAAGAGAATGGGCATAAAACATATAAATCAATAGAGTTGAGAGATCTGTAAAAAACCCACATATTATTCATGCATGTATTTATAACCCATGATTTATGGTCAATTGATTTTCAACAAATGTGCCAAGAAAACACAATAGCTAAAGAATAGTCTTTTAAACAAATGAGGATGGGAGCGCTGAATTTCCACATGCAAAAGAATCAAGTTGAACTCTTTCATATACTATGTCCTTCTGGGCATAAGGACTGAGGTAGAAAAAAGATGCTTCCGTATTTCATAAAGCACCAAGTACTTCTGTGTCTAGAGGAACTTATGGAATAGTTTAAGAAAGACTTAATAAAAAACGACAAATGATTAACACAGCACACTTACCTTTTCCTCAGAAAGGGCTTTGATGTACTTTTTACCCACTTTCTTCTTCATTGTCCACGAAATAGCTCTCATTTTTTTACCCAAACCTCCTCCATTATTTGAAGTTTTATTTTGTTCTCCGCTTTCATTTATGGGTTCCCCTTCATGTTTCTAGTTTTGAATCATTTACAGAAGACAAAATAATAAAGAAATGAAAGGCATGGATCAGAAAACATTGTTAGAAAGAAGATTCCAAGTTTGTAGACTCCCTATACATTAGGTGCAGCAGCCTCCAAAATTTCAAGCAACCTTGACTTAATACATACCTTTAAAGTTGTATCTGCCTAGTGGTTCCTGGGTCACAAAAACTCAGTAAGTAAAACTTGTGATGTGGAAGGCAATGAGCATCACATCTGAATTTCTTTTAGAGAATTTTGGCTATTTTTTAATAGTTTTGTAGAAGACCCCCATTTTCTTCCTTCTTGTTCTTGAGATGAAGAAATAGAATTAAACACCAAGCACAGGAGGGATTCTCTCTACATGGATGGCAGATATTTTGATGAAGACTTTTGGAAAGATAGAGCATTTATCTGTGCTGCATGGGTCTTAAAATATCCTCTTACTTTTTATAAAAATTGAGATAGTCACGATTATTTGTAAAGATTTAGAGCGTTAATTAAATCCCCTGAGAAACTGCATTTTTTCCATCTTAGCATGTGCATTTCCCATATTCTCAAACAATAGCAAATATGAACTGTTTGCCCACATTAGTGCAGAAATCTGGAGGTAATTTGCATACTTAACTAAGCAAATCTCTTATTTGGACCTCTTCTGCCAGTACTTACAAATTGTGTGAAACCAATGCCTTCCTAACTCAGGAATAAAACACAACATGGCCATAGCTCACAATACTCTATAAGATAAAATAATATGAACACTTAATATAATATATATTGCTAGGTGATACTTGTTGCCTTATATGGAATCTATATGAAATAAAATATCTTCACTGTCTTGCTGCGAGCTACTTCTTAGCTCTCCCCTGTTCATTAGAGCAGTGGTTCTCAAAAGGCAGTCCCTGGACCAGAAACATCAGCATGGCTGGGGGACAATTTGTGTTTCAACAAGCTCTTTGAGTCATTTTTATGTACATTTGTTTGAAAACAACTATACACTTGTAATGAAGTGTTGCCACGCTAGCCTCCTGGCTGTTCATCTGTCAGGTTCTCCCCAAGGTTCCTACTTGCTCTTGCCATTGCTTTCCCCTAGATATCCATAAACTTCTGCCTTCATGCTTCCAGATTTCTTTTTCATATGTTGTGTAAGTAAAGAGCAATTTCTGCATCTCTGCCTACTTTCCATTTGTTTACTCTGATTTCTTCTTCTTCTAAGTAGTTAACATTATTCAATAATATTTGTTCGCTCGTTTGATTATTGTGTACATCTCTCCTATGACGCATGCACCATGAGGATACAGACTATTTATCTGTTTCTTCATTCTGAGTGTCTAGAATACTTCCAGACACCTAAATGGCACTCAGTAATTTTCTAATAAATAAAACTTTCCATGTAGAACTTCGCAGCAATTGTTTTGTTTTGTTTTGTTTTTTTGAGGACATGGTTAGATTACACATCCTTAATACATCAGATTTGCAAGAAAGAAACCTTGAAAGTCATCCAGTTTAGCACTGCCCATTATTCCTGATAGGTGGACAGTCAGTCACTCTTTGATATAAAAAATGATGGGAAACTTCTCTTTAGTGAAGTTGAATATTTT
Source organism: Loris lydekkerianus (assembly GCA_963574355.1). Taxonomy (NCBI): domain Eukaryota; kingdom Metazoa; phylum Chordata; class Mammalia; order Primates; family Lorisidae; genus Loris; species Loris lydekkerianus. The sequence goes on along the minus strand of CAUYPK010093122.1, from coordinate 21,596 downwards.
AATATGGAAGTTTAACCACATAGTTAACATCATTATTAATCAATATTATGTTTTGTTTCATATCTTACCCCAAATTGCCTATGATAAATACGAATGGACAGCCAATTTACACCCTCCTTGCACTTTATTAATTTCTACATTCAAGGTTATAAAGGCAAAGATTCTTTGCTTAATTCTGAAGCCCTAAGTAAAATATAATTTGGAAATGCCTTAAAATTTCAAGCTAGCCTTTTTCTTCTCTTTTCTCAACGAAAACTTTTTCTCTCTTCATTGTAAAATTATTTTACTAAATAAAATATGTAAGAAAGTATATTATTTTACTATTACTGGTATAAATTTACCACTCTCTAAGCTTTAGAAAAAGTACCACAAAGATTTTTCAGGCTTTTCTATCATTATTTTCAGAAGCTTCAAAGAAAATTATCTCTATTATCTCTTGAATTTTAACATTGTTCTATGCTGTTCTCCATAGATATTTTTATTTAGATATTATTTATGGTTTTGTTGGAGTTACACTTTTATTTAGATATTATTTATGGTTTTGTTGTTGTTTCTTTTTAACATATTTCTCTTTTTATTTAGATATTATTTATGGTTTACACTTTTATTTAGATATTATTTATGGTTTTGTTGTTTTATTTAGATATTCTTTATGGGTTTGTTGTTGTTTCTTTTTAACGTATTTCTCTTTTTCTACACCACAGGCCTTGTGAAGTCAGGATTGTCACCTGTTATTGTAAGAATATTACATGAGTGCCTAATGAAAATGTTGTCAGTCAGTAGGTATTTGTTGAATGAGTTGGATTTTTGAAAAGTGGAAAAGCTACTTTATCACTCTTATTTAATTCTTTCACAAATTACAAGGCCACCATTATTAATCAATGAACCTGAGTGAGTCTGAGCTATCTATTATAGGTTACCTAGACAATTATAAACTAAAAAACAGCAGACTACAGCTATGAATGATTACAGAGAGTTAAAGGTGTATACAAGATACCATCTGAAAGTAAACTTATATGTCTCTCACTTTTTCTCTTGCTATCTCTCTCATATACATATATGTATTTGTGTATATATATGGTAGCTATAAAGTTTGGGTGCAATTTAAAATTGCATGCTATTTTAAAATGTGCACAAACTTTATGACCACCCCATGTATGTATATGTGTGTGTATGTATATATAAAACATTGTATTACTTATAATTATATTAATATAAATGTTGATTGACCATATAGCTACATACAAGTTTATCTATCATTATGTATATATATAAATATGTAGATAGGTAAAAAGGGCTATATAATATATAAATGAACAAGAGGGAATATATTATCCATGCACACGTACACACATATATATATATATATATATATCAGTGGAGATACTGATAAGGTCATAATATATGTCATTTTATTTCCATTGCTTTTCTTCAGAATCCATACTATAAATAGAAATATTTTAAAATATTACAGATAGATTCATCTGAAGATAACTGAAGATATAAAACTTACTGACCTTAAAAGAATATAACGCCGGGCGCGGTGGCTCACGCCTGTAATCCCAGCACTGTGGGAGGCTGAGGAGGGAGAATTGCTTGAGCTCAGGAGTTCGAGACTCGTCTGAGCGAGAGTGAGACCCTGACTCCTAAAAAAATGAAAAAACCCAGCTGGGCGCGCAGTGAGCGCCTGTAATCCCAGCGGCTTCTGGAGGCTGAGGCAGTGGGGTGCCGGCAGCCCGAGTCTGAGGTTTCAGTGAGCTACAATGCCATTACACTCTGCTCAGGGCATAGGGTAGGACTCTGTCTCAACAACAACAACAAAAAAGCAAATAAATAAAAATTAAAAATAAGCAAGGAAATTAAAAAAAAAAAAAAAGAATATAACACCTGCAAGGTCAGTGAATCAGTGCCAATAATAAGCACATATATACTATTTTCTCCGTCTATGTCCCATTACCTTACTGTACTATGAGTTGTTTTAGCTCATTAATCATTTATCGCTTGTGGCCCCGGATCTATGAGATTGTATGGAAAATTTGGGAGTCAGTGAAGAGGTTGAATTCTGTCTTTGTCATTTATTAATTGTAATTTAGAAGTAATTTTACTCAATGAAGCAAGTATATTTCTTCATTGGTAAAATAGAATTGGTAATAGTTCCTATGTTATATAACAGATAGGTAGAGTGTTTACAATCGTGCTTATTTCATGGGAGGTACTCAATTAAATGTAGATATTATTTAGCCTGTTTATAAATTGACTTTATGAGAAGCTTTTCTTAAGCTACATTTAAAGTATAGTTTACAAATGTGTATATAATGGTCACCAGTGGGACATTTCAGTGTGGTAGAAGTGTGAGGGTACAACTGAGCAGCCATATGCTCTCCTTAACAAATTCCCATGAAGCCACTCCATTATTTCCTAATTTAAAACAATTGCAACTTGCATAACCTTTTATTCAAGCTTTACGATGGAAATGCTCTGGAAAGTTGGAATTGCTGGTGTTACTTTGAATTCTAACCATCATCTTAGAGTCATGTTTTGTCTCCAAACATCTGTTAGGCTTCTTACATAGCTGTTTAGTCTTGATGCCCCACATGGTACTAAGTATTAGACAATTGTTTGTTCATTTATCACAAGGCTATGATTTGAAAATGTCTTTTTTACTATAATTAGAAGAAGTAAGATTATATCATAATATTTCATAATGTGCTTGCATAACATTTGTAAAAATGGAATAAAATACTAACCTCAGTTGAATCATCTGGTTTTGATATGGAATTATTCCGAAAACGATCAAAATTCCCAAAACTACTGCTGCGCTATATAAAATAGGAAAGAAAAGGAAATAATACTTAGGGTTTGTGACTTGTGGCGCTAAAACTAATAAATAGATTACACTTTAGTTAGCATCATTTCTTAGGAGTACAGGCTTTAACAGCTCTTCCATCTTAAGTATCCAATAATAGTTATGCTTTGAAGGCACAACTATTAACATTTTTATATTTGCAGTTGATAAAATGCCTTTCTATGTTTTACATTACAGTGTTAAGCACCACGAGGAAAATCTTGACTAAATTAATTTTACTCTAGGCAGTGGCAGTTGAAAAATCTATGAGTTCTAAACTGAGGCTTCTTGAAATAGCTAACTACTGACTTATTTCTACGAGGTAATGGCATGCGTTACTAACCAACTAGCCAAGAAATGAATAACAACAACAAAACATGTGAACAAAAAGCAGGCATCTGAGTGGATTTACCATTATGCCTCATAAAGATCAAGTTTAAAACAAAAATGAAAAGTGCTATTTCCTATAGCTAACTCTTGATGATTTGAAATTCTCTTCTGGATATCATAAATAAAAGGCATGCCCATAGACCTGTTAATAAATTGAAAGCAGCATTTAGGCATGCAGTCTTCAGTTGGGAATAAAACTGAATTTTTACAAATTTAAAATGGAATTACAATGAGACCTCTGGGTCAGTTTCATTCAATGGTTTTGAGAATAAGCTCAATATGTTAATAGAAGACTGTTCCCTTGGATACTTTTTGCTTACAAAGCTAAATTTGTGTTATGCGACTCTTTCTACGTAGGTAATTATAAATAATATGCTTCCAAGTAGATGATTCCTTAAACACATTTAAGGAATTCTTTAGAGTCATTGAGTCAAAAAATTAATATTTCCTCACTATTTAATTTTATGCCTTGTTTGGGATGGTGGATATCTGATACTATGGTTTTTGTATACCCATAAATCTCAAGAATATGTCCTTTCTTTAGGAGTTTATCTCATTTCTTGGTTATCATATTTTAAAAATAAATACTACTAAAAAAAAACCTAGTAATGTGAAAAATTAGTAATGGAAAGTCAGTAATCTATTAAACCCTCTATAGCAAGACATCACGTAATGTCATGGATAAATTCTAAGAAATATGACTTTAAAGGAAACGATTGAACCGGCACTCATTTTACTATAGGCTAATTGATATAAACAAGAATTACGTTCCTACGGCGTGTTTCTAGACAGAAAACCATCACTGAACTTCTAAATAAAGACCCGAACGCTTCTAACATTAAACACTGAAATAAATGTGAGCTAGTCATACATTTAAAAAAGATCCATAAAAGCAGGTAAGATAATTATTTATCCAAATATTCTCCCCCAAGGTTGCAGGCAGCCGGCGCCTACCCTGGCAGCTCAGGGGCAGGGCGGCACCCAGCTCTGGACAGGACGGCTGCCCATCTCAGGATGCGCATGCGCACACACTCCCACGCTGGGCCCCTGGCACACTGATTCACCCCACAGCCACTTCTTCAGGACGTGGCAGGAAACCCACCCAGACATGGGGAGAACATGCCAACTCCACACAGCGGCTCTGGCCAGAAAGTAGTTTTTTTCTCATTGATGTCATAAGGGAATGACATTGAACGAGATAACATCATTTGAGGACTTACTAAATTGTCCTTTCAGAAGTCACAGCCCATTTTTTTTTAAGTCAGCTTGAAAGGCTCCTAGTCCCTAGAAGCACTATTATGCTTATGTTTTCCCACCAGCTATCTTTAAAAACCCTTGTTTCCCTTTTAAATGAGCTGATATAAAAAGATCCTGACATGTGACAGGGGTTAGCTTGACAGACAGTGTGACAGAGGATACCGCCCCAAGGATGCTGGCTGTGTTAGACACAATTAACGCCTTTTGCTGACTTGCCACCCTCGCTGAACAAGCCCTTCAGGTTACGGCGCGAGAGGAGAGGAAGAGAAGGGCTGAAATTGAGAATCACACTGGAAAATACAAAGTTTTCTCCTGCGGTACTTACTAACCTAGAGTGACTTCCCACAGCATTAAGCCCCCTAACTCGCCTAGTGGGCGTTTCCATCCGGCAGTCACTGCTCAGCCATCACAGAGAGGAATTGAAAGGATTGAAGGGATTGTTGTCCTGCTTATATAAACAATCTGAATACAAGGAAATCTATTACTCTTTTATATACTTAAAACATTCTATGAACTATCAAAACCCATGCCAAGGGCAATTTTGTAGCCTATATCAGCCTGCCTCCTGCCTGGTAAATATTAATGAGAGTTACGGTGTGATTTCCACTAGTGGATAATGGGTCCTGTTACACAGGAGGGCACAGAATAGACTCACTTCAGCATTTCTCTACACTATCTTCTTCCATTAAGTAATCAATAGTCACCACCTTTTAAAATTAATTCCTCCCCCCATTATATCAATAAAGAAAAGCAGTTTTAGGAGTAGTGGTTTGTGAAGGATGCAGGACTATTACTTTGGGTTTCGTCAGTCATCTCATTGGTAATCACTCAACAGCTTTAAGCCAGAGGAGTGTTATCAATCCACGCTAAGATGCCCTTAAGGAGCAAACCTAAGGATTTAAAATAATATTTTAAAAATTTCTCTAATCTTGATTGTAAAAGTTAGTGGTTTTCTGAGATGGTTTCATAATGTAGTGTCAGGTGTGGATGTGTGTTCTTACACAATGCAATGAAAGCCATGAAAAGTATAGCTTTTAATGAATAGGTTACAGCTTTTAATGAAAAGGAATTAATATCTACTATAAGGTGTGGAAAATAAACAAATTTATAACTTCTACTCCAAAAAGTTTTCTAACAATAAGGTGAATCATGAGGAAACAAAGCATGCTTCCTAGATAATAGTCCTTAATAAATGAGAAAGTGTTTAAATATTGATAACTTTGCATCATACAATTATAGTGAATTAGATTTAGCAAATATTGTCTTCTGACAAAAGCTCCCATGAGGACAGAGCCTTTATGTAAACAAATAGCTATCAACAGGAATAGTAACTTAAATAAAAATGTCATTCATATTTTACATAATTGTTTCTGTTGACATTAGATCATATGTGCCTCTAATCATACTTTATATAAATACATACAATCATTCCTGATGCAATGAGAAATGTACTTATAAAATGACACAACAATTATGGGAGGAAATTTTACAACATTTAGCAAAGTTACATATATGTTTACTCTTTGTCTTAGAAATTACATTTCTAGGTGTCTATGCTAGTGATGTACTAAGATATGAGTTGATTAAACATCCACACCCTTGTAGCACTTTTATGTTATCAAAAGCTATAAAGCCTAATGTGCATTTAGAGGATAATGATTGAATTAACATATGATAAGTCCACACAGTGGAAATGTTTGCAGATACACAAAAATGAAATATATCATTTCATAATGCAATGGGATTTTCTATAGGATAAAGTGTAAATTTTTAAAAAAGCAAAGTACAGAAAAGTGTGATATACTGAAATACACCTAATGTCAAAATTCATCACTTTATAAGAATATCAAAGAGAAAAATTTGATGATACCTTGGGATATGTTATACAGGTAGTATTATTATGAAAACTGGCAAATAAAGGGAAATTTTAAAATTCCATCTGCCTTTCCTGTATGAAACATATTTTAGATAACTAAAAAAAAAAAAGAGAGAGAATATTACTCTCTCTATCTGTGTGTATTTAAGCAAATCAATTAAAAATGACAAAATTATAAAATTACCATTTGCAAACCCCTAATGCTACATGGGATGTAGGTAATGATCATCAATGACCATTAAACTCACAGGAAGAAGACAACCAGAATATGAAGGAAGCACATAAAATCACTAATGATATATTCTTGAAAACAAGAAGAAGAGAAAGGAATGAAGAGAGCAATTATATCAAGCTCTGTGTCTAACTTCCAGATGTCAGGAAATTCGGAGACAGAAGAGCATGTTAAAAGATGCCAAGAGGATGCAGGCAATCAGAAAGACTCCAGATAACAAAAAACTTCAGGACAACAACAACAACAAAACAGTTTCTTCAGCTTATCAATAGAAAGAACAAAAGTAAAGAGGTGAAGAACTAAGGGCATTTAAAAGTTATATCAACCAAACACAAACCATGAATTTTGTTTTGATAGAGATCAAATAAATCACTGCATTAAAAACACTCAAGAAACTGGGAAATTTTGAAAATGACTAGCTATGTGACGTTATTAAGGAAGTATTATTCTTTTTTTTTTTTTTTAATTGTCATTTGAAAACTGAACAAGTGTCAGGTGCGGATATGTGTTCTTACACAATGCAAAATGGAAAGTCAAGAGAATTCCTTTTTTTACTAGTCAAACCTCTAGTTTTGATAATTCCCCTGTCTCCCTGTCTTCTTTCAAAGCAACTTGCTAACTGAGCAATAAGGAAGGTAGAGCAAAGTTTGCTTGACAGAGAGATGGAACTAAATAGGTTTCCTAGGAAAAGAACCAACCTGCAATTACTGAGATGAAAGAGAATAATAGGGTTTTACCAAAACCAGAAAAAAAAAAAAAACTTATTTTCTTTTTTAACCAGTCACCAACTTGGGGTCTTCAAATAAAATCTCATATCCAGCATAATTGAATATTTCAATAAGGCATTGGTGGGAAAAGTTTCAGTCTATTTCAAAGAAAAAATTTGTAGATGAGAGTCAGACACTGACAATATTTTGAAATATACTGGCAGATTAAAATTACCTACACCCTTGCCAGTGAGTGCTCACATTTTCTAAATATTTCACCTAGAACATTGATTACTAATACTTTCTTGAAGATCAGAATTCTGTTACACCCTTTTATACATGTTCTGTTATAATAACATGTTAAATCTCAATAAGATTGTCAGCCTTTACCCAAAGGCCTTTGAGAATTTAATTGTTCCAACTAACTCAGGTGTTGAGATCTTCTGAAGAGTGTGAAACAAATTTAACTCACTTAAAATAATCTGTTAGGATTGCTTCAGTGTTAAATAATTGCGCTGTCATATGGTGCCAATGGAAGATGCTTCTGTGGGGCACCAGGAAACGGAAGACTAAAAGACAACCAGAGCTGTAAAACTTGGCTTTCAACACAATCATTTTAACCTTGGATGAAGGCAACCCAGAGCTGCAGCATATATCAATGCTTTAAATAACTTCAGTGTACATCCTAAGAACCAAAGTTAGTCTACTCATCTCTCTGGTTCAGTGTCTTTTCTGTTAACTGCAAAATATTTTTCAAAAGTGCAGTTTCTAGGCTCGGCTCCTGTAGCTCAGTGGCTAGGGCACCAGCCACATACACCAGAGTTGGCGGGTTTGAATCCAGCCCGGCCCGCCAAATGATGACAACTACAACCAAACAATAGCCAGGCGTTGTGGCGGGCGCCTGTAGTCCCAGCTACTTGGGAGGCTGAAGCAAGAGAATCGCTTCCAGTGGTTCTCAACCTTCCTAATGCCGTGGTCCTTTAATACAGTTCCTGTGGGTCACCACCCACAGATTGAAAATTGCTGGCTTAGGCCCAAGAGTTTGAGGTTGCTGTGAGCTGTGATGCCACAGCATTGTTCTGAGGGTGAGAAAGTGAGACTCTGTCTCAAAAAAAAAAAAAAAAAGAAAGAAAAGAAAAAATGCAGAGTCTGACTCCACCATACTTTTCTAAAGTTTTGTCAAGTTTTCCGTGCTATAGCTTTACTTTCAGAAGTTGAGGTTACACTACAAATGGCTTCTGCAAATTGAAACTATCTCAATGATTACCCAAAGGAAAGAAACTAGAACTAAAAAAAAAAAAAAAAATAGTAATCAATTCAGAATGATCCATAAGCTCTGAAAATGGTTATTCATAACAGCCTATTTAATGCTTACAAAACAAGTTTAATGAGTGAAAAAGACTCAAATAGTAAAAATTTTCACTTGTACCCCTCCATAATTTACTATCACATCTCATTATTTACACTGCATCCATACACCATATGTCATGTTACACTTATAGGCATTCAGAGGAATGATGGTACTCTATTTTAGTTGCAAAGAGTTCTTAAATGATATTTTGGCTGATGATGTATGGCTCATTCCTGTAATCCTACCACTCTGTAAGGGCGAGGCGGGAAGATACCTTGAACTCAGGGGGCTCAGAACAAGAGTGAGACTCTGTCCCTACTACAAATAGAAAAAATTATCTGGGTGTTGTGGTGGGAGCCTGTAGTCCACGCTACTGAGGAGGCTGAGGCAGGAGGGAATTTGAGGTTGCTGTGAGCCATGGGACTTTGGCCTAGGGCAGCAGAATGAGACTCTGCCTCAAAAGAAAAAATATTTTGAATTTGAAAATATCTTTTTTCTTCAGGTAAAAAGCATAATGTGGCAAAAGTTTGGTCACTTGATATCACCAATTCTGACAAAATCATATAGAATAAACAAGAAATGAAAAGCTTTAAAAAAAACATGACCATGATCACATTAGCCTGAACTGCTTATTTGCTCTATTTTAAAACTTCTTGGCCCACTCATTCCCACATTATTGTGTAATCACACACTTTCTAGACCTTCCCTCTCTCTAACTACTGAACCCATAAATAAATACACTAAATGGTAACTCCTGAACCTCCTGGAATTCTTTCATTATGTCAAGATTTCCTTGAAATCTTTGAAAATTTCTCCAGGGAATCCACTTTTAAAGCTGCTCTAGCCTGAGGTCACTTGTTGGCTGCCTTGGTGCTGGTAGGCAGACTTGTAAACAAAAGGCTCTCTCAGCTTATGTCCTCCTGCCAGCGAGGCTGTTTTGGCTCTACCTCTGAACTCATCACCTGTACTGTTGCAAACCATATTTGTTAACTGCTGTCTGGGGGATTTAGACACACAATACAAAATGTAATGCACTGAAAGTTCTTCCAGGCTTTGTTCATTTCTTTCTGTAACTCTGAATTGTAGGCATTATTTTTATCAGTTTTACTCAAATATGTACTCATTCCTGAACCAATGCAACAATTTTCAGTTCTTTTGTCTGCAAAGTCTTGTCCCTGCAATCATGTAACATTAAAACACGAGACTAATTTTCCATCGTTTTATCCTTCTTCTCAAAATATACACCTTGCTCTACTTTGCCATGACAGTATGAGCTTGCTATGTGCTAAACTCCATGCTAAGCTATTTATCTGTAATTATTTTATTACATAAACACAATCCCCCTCTGAGTTAGGTATTAATTTCTCTGGTTTATTCCTGAGGAGAACTGAGGCTCAAAGCATTCTATTAGCTCTTTCTTAGTCAACAAAATAAAGCTCAAACTCAGTCAAGGGCACATTCCTGATTCCCCGTGGTATCCTGCAATGCTAGCCAATCTGATCTAGCAGAATTCTGACACTTCTTGCTAGCCAGTGTGGACACTCTCACTTTTTTTTTTTTATTGTTAAATCATAGCTGTGTACATTAGTGCAATCACCTGTTTATCTCTAAGCATTTCTCATGCTGTTTTTCTTTCAGAGAATATCAGTCTTTATTCTACCCCTTCAAACCCAGCCTGTTATTTAAGGGCAGGATCAAGTCCTCCCCCTATGAAAACATTTGCTGACACCATTTTAGTGAACATTATAGCACATATTTATTGCCCATATTCTTAAGTGCTGTAGAACCTAGGGAGAAAAATTCTACAATTGTGAAGCTTGGGGAAAAGCACAGCAGATGGCAAATCCCATAGAACTTTTCAAGTTAAATGTCTCAAATCATGCATTTCACAGTTACATAAAATCAAAGTATAACTTATTCCTATTACAACCAGTGAAAATGCTCTGTATATGTTTAAAGACTCTAAAGTTTTGTATCACAAAATTCAACATGAATATCCTAAACTTTGTACTTGGAGGAAGGGCTGTCTCTGTGAAGAAGACAAGAATCTATCATGGAGAAATTTATATTCTTTTAGTGCCATCAACCAAATCATTTCAATGTATAAGCATTAATTAGGCACTAAATAGAGCCATACTCAAAGCACACAAATATGGAAACCATTCCTTTTTCTTTTTTTTTTTTTTTCCGGGTCTTGCTTTGTTGCCTGAGCATGAGTGCAATGGCCTGATAATAGCTCACTCCAGTCTCAAAGTCCAGTGAGATGATGATCCTCCTGATCCTTCTGCCTCAGTTTCCTAAGTAGCTGGGACTACAGCTGTGTACCATCACGCCCAGCTAATTTTTCTTTTTGTAGAGATGATGTCTCATTATGTTGTTGCCACAGATCTTTCATTCAAAACTGCAAGAGATCTTTCCACCTTGGCCTCCCAAAGTGCTAGGTGCTAGGATTACAGGTGTGAGCCACTGCAACCAAGCCATATAGAAGCAATTCTTATGAGCAGATTATATTTATACACAAAATAAAAAGTTAAAATGTATGGTATATGTCAACTACTAAATTTATGTTTATTCATTTACAAATACTTATTTGTACATGAAAGGATTTTCGTGTGCCTGTGCCTATATAATTTATATATTCCTATGTAATTTATAATTTGTCTATAGAACGGTACATAAAAATGATCACATATTTTGGGAATGAAATCAGCTGAATCAATACAATTTTATTAACCATCTTCAAAAATTAGATTTATTTAGTTGTTGACTGAGAAACTCTAGAAATTACCAAATCAGAGATGGCGTTTGCTAAAATTATGGTCAAGTTATCAAAATGTTGTGGAACACACACTGTAATAAAAGGATCATTGAATGACAAAAAAAGTGCCTAATATAGAGACACTCTCAAACTTTCATGGGAGAGTGAGAAATACTGTCTCTAGTGATTACAATAATTGTGATTACTAGAAAAGTGTTTCCTGTTTGGTGAAGGAATATTTCACCAGGATTTCTCATTGGATGGATGGACTATCTTTTGAAAAGAAAATTGACAAAAAGTTGACAATTTTTGCACCAGTGTAGTTTTTTAAAAGTTATCATGGAAAGTGTTAAGAAAGATTCAGTAGCCACTTTCAGGCTTAGAGTTAAAGAGGTCATGATTTACAGTGTCTACATACGTTTCATAAATTTGCCATCTCTAAATAATTTCCCTGAGCAAATTTTACATTATTTTCTTTTCTATGTACCTCAAGGCAGGGAAGGTTGTACAGAGGATGGATGATTCAAATTTCCAATTACAAAAAGTATGTATTATTTTCTCATAAATTTAAAAATTAACTTTTAATTTTGAACATTTTTTCTATTTATAACCAAATATTAAATAATTAAATTAAATAATATTTTATTGGTCTCATAAGTAGCAACTATTTTCATTCTATAAGGAAACTTCAAAATAATAATTATAAGCATAATAATAACCTTGAGTAAGATATGGCTAGTAATCAGAAGATAATATTGAAGTAACGATAAAAGAAAGTAACCCTTATTTAGGAGAAGAATAACTTTGAAATACTGATCACAACACACCTTACTACAAAATCATAATTTTTTTTGGTTTGTTTTATTTATTATTTTTGAGACAGAGTCTCACTCTGTCATCCTGGGTAGATTCCTGTGGTGTCGTAGCTCACAGCAACCTCAAACTCTTGGGCCCAAGGGATCCTCTTGCCTCAGCCTCCCTAGTGGCTGGGACTACAGGTGCCCACCACAACACCCAGGTAGATTTTCAATTTTTGGTAGAGATGGGATATTGATCTTGCTCAAGCTGCTCTTGAACTCCTGAGCTCAAGTGATCTACCCACCTCAGCCTGCCAGAATGCTAGGATTACAGGTTTAAACTGGGCCTGTCCACAATCATAATTTTAAATATCAAATTTAATTGGTTTTCTTAGTAAGTGCCAGATGCTTCTATTTGTTCTGCTTATTTTTTTAAATTAAATCATAGCTGTGTACATTAATGCATCATGGGGCACCATACACTGCTTTATATACCATTTGACATATTTTCATCACACTGGTTATATTTGTTCTACTTATTAATGAAATTATATGATATGTACTATGTATAGTGTCATTATTCTAAAAGAAAAACTAGTAAAAGTATAAAATAAAAATTGTGTCTACCCAATTTTATTATCAACGGGGTTTAAAAAAATAAGAATAACTTTTCAGGTAGGTTAAACTGAACAATCTTGGAAAATTTTTGTTTTCATAGAAAAAAACAGAAAAAATCTTGAAAAAATTTCACTAACATGATGAAAAAATGTGTAATATTTTTAAACCTCAGATAATTTTTAACATATTTTATAATTGCATATGTTGACTCAACCTTTAGTTTCCTGAAAAGTTTCCTAACAAGTTTCTATCATTAAATTAAAACAAAATAGAGCTTCAAAACTGTTTTGAAATCCAAAACAGTTGCACAATCAGCGCATGGTACAGATAAATTAAAACAAGTTACTCCAGTTTTAAAAATAAAATAAAGCAATCATAAAGAGGCAAACATTCATAGTACCTATTACGTTGAAATCATAGTTAAATAAAAATAGCAAAAATAAGTTAGGAAAATAGAGTCCAGTTAATAAATCTAGCCATCAAATTCTCTAGAACAAAAATTCCATTACTCGTATTAGTCTTAAAAGCTGTCTGCATTCACTTGGCCCTTGGGTACATAATAACCTCTATAAAGGACTCCCCAAGGGAGATTTTAGTCAAGCGATGATCTCCTTGAACACAAGTAATGACAAACAATAAGCTAATTCTCAAAAAGTTTTTTTAAAGTCATTTTTACTACTTTTAAATGAGTGCGTTTGATGCATGATTTTGGTCCCCCTGATTAATGGTCACCGCCAGCCCAGCTTCTGGAGTTGTAATGTTTCTGTGAGCTTCCCTCCAGCAGAGCACGACCATTAATCCAGTGGCATATGTCAGCTCAGCAGAGCAAGGTCACTCTTCTGCTTCAAGGGGAACCTTTTTAGAAATAATAAAACTGACAGAAAGTTCTTTTTTGCATGCTTTATGCCACCTGAGGTTGAGTGCTGCAGTTAATATCATAAAGCTTATAAACATTCCCATCTTAGGCTGCACCCACTGCTGCTAGTCTTAGGAATTTAAGCATTTTTCTCTTAGTAAGAACAGACATGTTTATGTGGGGCAAATATATAGTATGAAATCCAAAACAGGGAAAGAAGTGAGTGGAAAAAAAATTGTAGTACAAAAATAGAATATTTGTTCTAAAGAATTCATGTTTAAATATTTGGAAGAGACGAATTCTTCATTACCAATTACATTTATTTTCCTTCCAGCATATTAGATGTAGGTATAAGTATATCTTAGGACGACTATTTCAGTCTGCATAGGGATTTAATAGTGTAGTTGAAATGTCATAGTAGGTAGAAATGATCTAAGTTTATGATAATTCTTTGACCTATAATGTAATGTCCAATAATTGTAGAACATTTATCTTTGAAGAAACTGTATTTTTAAAGTTATAAACACTTGCTTCATTGGTAATAGCTTCCTAAATAATTACTGATAATTATTGATAAATAATTATAGCAAGATATTCATAATATTAAAGAAATTTGAAATTTGTGTAGGTCCTAACTTAAGCAAATTAAATGGAAGATAAGAAGCAAAAGATGATAGCTATGTAACAATCAACAATATAAAGAAAGTATAGTCGTATTACAAAATTTATATATGTACTTAATTGAATATTTTATTGCTTTTATTTAATTAAAAAAAAGTGTGCAGCTGTATCTCTGTAAAATATTCTGTAGAAAAACAGAGAATTTCACTTTGCTCTTTTTTTTTTATTATTAAATCATAGCTGTGTACATTAATGCAATCATGGGGCACCATACACTGGTTTTATAGACCGTTTGACACATTTTCATCACACTGGTTAACATAGCCTTCCTGGAATTGTCTTAGTTATTGTGTTAAGACATTTACATTCTACATTTACTAAGTTTCACATGTACCCTTGTAAGATGCACTGCAGGTGTAATCCCACCAATCACCCTCCCCCCTCCCTCCTCTCCCTTTCCCCCTTTCCCCTATTCTTAGGTTATAACTGGGTTATAGCTTTCATGTGAAAGCCATAAATTAGTTTCATAGTAGGGCTGAGTACATTGGATACTTTTTCTTCCATTCTTGAGATATTTTGCTAAGCAGAATATGTTCCAGCTCCATCCATGTGAACATGAAAGAGGTAAAGTTTCCATTTTTCTTTAAGGCTGCATAATATTCCATGGTGTACATATACCACAATTTGTTAATCCATTCGTGGATCGATGGGCACTTGGGCTTAAATATTTAGACTAATGTCATATTATCATGTGTTGTAAAATAGAATTTGATACAAGGTAAATCTGCCTTGAATCTTATTCCAGGAATTTAAACTACTAAAATTGTGAAGACATAAGAAGTAGCTTCATTATTTACTTGTATTTGTTTTATTTATTAAGAGAAAAGTGAATCTGGAAGTGAAACCAGTCGGCAATGTTTGTCAATCCTTCTAGGAAGCCAATTTCTGCTTATGGTCACTTTAGCCAATATAAGAACTTTATTTTTCAAGCTCTTGGAAATACAGTATTGCCCCCAGAATTCAAATATCCCAGAACTCGAACAACTCCGAATGAAAAATTTGAGCAAATTTTGCCTGAAATCTGAACGCCCAGCATATTGTTTGTTTGTTGTTCAGGCCGAGGTAGTGAAAGCCTCGGAAGAGATTTGCGCTGCTGATTTTATGCTTTTGTGCCTGTTTTTTCTTTTGTGTGTGTGTGTGCGTTTTAACAACTAAGGGCATTTGCCGTGGGTCCTAAAAAGTGTAGTGAGGAAAATAAGAGGAAAGCTGTTAGAGCTACAATTGAATTTCAGAAAGATTTCATTGCTGAGCATGAAAGTGGCGCCCAGTGGCTGATCTTGCTGTTCCCGGTGCCCAAATTGACTGTATGATTTTGAGAAATAAAGAAGCTATCAAAGCAGCTGACATGGCAAAAGGGGTTACACTGACTTCTAGGAGATCGAAAAATATGGAAGAGATGGCAAATCTCCTCTTAGTTTAGATTAAAAGGCTGGTGATGTGATTTTTGACAGGATAATTTGTGAGAAAGCCCAGGTCCTCCACATTGATTTAGGGAAAGGCATGCCTGACACTAGTGCTCAAAATGAGCTTAAAGCCAGTTGGGGTGGTTGCAGAACTTTAAGAAAAGGACTGTGAAAAGGAGTGTTGTTATGCATGGAGAGGCTGCCAGTTTTAATTAGGAAGCAGCAGAAAAGTTTAGTGCAACTTCCCGAGCCTGACTAGAAGCGGATCCATCGAGCTACTTCCGCGTAGCAACAACTCAGCAAGGCCCGGCCTGAAACTGCCGAAGGACCTGCCTCAGGCTGTTTCATGGCCATAAAATGGCTGGGTGGAAAATATCCAGCCAGCTCCTATGAAAACCGGTGCTAACACTTTCCAGATAGCTCTTATGTATGGCACATTGTGACGATGTGAGAACCACACTTTTCTCATGCCAATATTTTCAGTTAAGATTTTCCTGTTTCTCTGTTGATGTTTACTTGCTGTGCTCTGCCTCTCACAGTCAGCCAACAATTTTGACACACAATTTCATGAATTTTGCAATATTTTTGCCAGTTCTGCTCATGACTAGATGTCTCACCTCTCTTCATCAGCGTTTCTTTCTCTCTCCTCACAAAAACATTCGATCCATTTGCCCACTGCCATTCCCTGCATGGCATTATCCCTACAAACTTGGACTGGAATGTCCCTGATTTCACTTCCACTCTTGCCAAGTTTAACAAGAAATTTACTATTTGTTCATTCCTCTAATTCAAACTCTGACATGCTTGTGGTAGCACAAAAAAGCATGCAATGACAATAATAAATGGCACTTAGCCAGACACTGCCACACATTCACATGAACACAGTTGCAAGGTGCTGATATACCAAGGTTACGTAAACTCACCAAGTTGTCTGTACAGTGTTGGCTACATAAGTGCACAGTGGCAAGTTTGCAAACTTAATTGTCATAGAAGAGAGTTAAAGAATTCACATTTTCTTGCTTCTATCATGTCAAGATGACTGGCTAATGTGGCAAATTGCCAACATGTTAGAAAAACATTCTAGGTAACCATTAACAATTTTTCTGCCACCCACATACTCCTCAGCTCTTATTCTGGGCAGGAAAGAGGTTGGTAGATTTACTTGTTCTTATCCTCTAGCTTTAAAAGAGAAAAACATAAGTATGAACTCAACTGATGATTTTATTATTTTAGGTTTAATTAAAATGTTTTTGTTTATTTCTGTTTATAATTTTTTTGAGTGTGACACTTCTGCAGTTTATGGTCAGGGCTGGGTTTGAACCCGCCACCTCTGGCATATGGGGCCAGTGCCCTTCTCCTTTGAGCTACCGTTGCCACCCGAGTGTGACGCTTCTTGAAGCCATGTCCATGATGATGTTCAGGCTTCCTCTTGCAATGTCTCATAGTAGAAAATGGTTTCTCTCCTTCCACCTTTCCCATATCCTCTTCTGTACAGCATGCAATTCTTTGCTGATTTATTTTCATTTTGCATTATGAATGCATCCTTCCGTGTCGTGTTTGTCAGTGTCAGAAGGTGATGGTCTTTGTCTCATTCCTAATTTTTTGTTCCTTCCATTGCTCACAAGCTGAGGGGTGAGATTTCTCCTGTAGGAAGGTGAGTCTGCACTTCTCTCCACTCTCCTTCTCATCGAATGCGTAAAGGATGGAGCTGTTCACAGCTGCAGCTTCCATCAGCTAGAAAAATATATTTTGCACTATTTGTAGGCCCTCTGTAAGTTCATAACGTCCGCAGTACTGATCAACTCTGCCCACTCTCCCCAGAAGCTTACTGTATGCTAGAACAACTGTTGGCTTTCCACACTGAACAGTGTTTTTCTTCTGATAACTAGTAATCAACTGTGTTTGAGGAGAATATACTCAGCATTGTCACGAACCTCCTGTCATAGAATAAGAGGCATCACAAAGCCTGTTGGACATCTTTCGACATTGGAGAGGAAAAGGAAACATCGTTATTCTGGATCAGGCACACACTGGGTTGGAAAGGGTTAATGAAAGTAATAAAGTTTCCAGTTATTACTCATTAAAAGAAAAACGTTAGACATAATACACTTAGCAAACTTGATTTAAGCAGTAGTTTATACATCTGGCAGCACTCTGAACCAGCAGAGCGCTCTCTGCTGAGCAGCAGGAGCGTAGTTGGCTGTTCCAGGTTTGTTTTACACAGAAGCTGAGCACAGAAATCACCAGACCCAGACTGGCTTCAGCTAAACATCTGCCTTATGTGATGCCTTGGCCTTCTACAGTTGGCTGGTTGGAATCTAGTGGCTTGTGATTGGCTGAAACTTGGCTATTTGTTATACTTCTATGTCAGATTTTAGTTATTTACATACTAAGCTTGCTTGCAGTTTGCTATCAAGAACTCAAAACATGGAGAAAGCCTCAGGCTATTAGTCTCCTGCTTATTTGCTTTAATAGCATTATTAAGCAGGTGTTATGAATAAATGCCTTACAGTGACACATATAAAAACTATTTATGTGCAGATGCCCCTTGATGTCATTCTTAATATTCGTATGATCACCACTATGCAAAAGAGAATTCAGAGAAGCTAACTACCAAAGTAACACAGTTAGTTTTACAATTAGAATTTGAATAAATTTATTCAAAGCCCAGTTTTGTTGTTGTTATTTTTGTTTGTTTTTTGTCTTCCAGAGTACAGTTACCTCCCTATTACATACATGATTGATAGTATTTTCTCAATTAAATTGAAATTTTTATTTGTTATAAATAGAAGATAAGCATCAGGGCAAATGTAGAATTAACTCACCTGCCTTACTTCTTAATTTAATCACACTATCTTGCCTAAGATTTAGGACCAGTTTTTCATGACTGCATATTATTTAGTGTCTCTGATTTTATTGCAAAATCTTGGTAGTATAGGATACGAAGCTAAGAAGTAAGACAGACAGGCTTTGAAGTGTCAGATATGCCTTAATTCTGAATCATTGAGTCAGTAAAGCAATGAGTTTTAAAAAAATAATAATGAAGTAGAAAAAAATAGAAGGGTAAAGAAAGGTCAGAAACATTTTTTTTCCTTTGCAAGTATACTTGTTTCTGGAAATGGTCTTAATGAATCATTTCAAAATCGCACAAGAAACAGATGTCTGTTAATTAGAGATTTGAATTTAATGACATGGTTGCATAGGTATGGCACAAAAAACATCTGTGTTTTAGTACCTAACATTAATTTAATTTATTTACAGGAGTCATTTACATTTTTCTTCATTTTCAATAAATTGTTTTTCACTGCTTAAAATAACATTGGAGCATGAAGTCATTGTCACCTAAACAGAACTCTGTGAGATGGACTCTATAGCCTTCACTTAGTAAGTTCTCCATTCTCATAGTGAACCATACAAAAGATTAACAAGAAGAAAGTAAATTAATTCTGAGTTATACAGACACTTCATTCTTTATACCCTGTGAGAAGATTTAAGGATTACAGGGATGAATAGGTCTTATGATTTGTGATGGTAAAGTGTTAGCTTAGGATTGGAGCTGTTCCAGATGTCAGTTTACACCTGTTCTGCACTATTATCCTTGTGAAACACAAGATTAGACACAATCTTACACTTAATCTCCAAGCAGTTTACCTGGATAAATATATTTGTACTCATTTAAATTTTAACAACAACAACAACAACAACAACAACAACAAAAAAAAAAAAATATATATATACACACACACATACACACACACACACACACACACACACAGGGTGGCCTGAGATCTGTGTGCAATTGTACATAGATAGATGATAGATATTTACAATGTGTTAGTCCTGGGTAAAGCATTTTAGATTTATTATTTCATTGGGTGCCACTCTCCACATTTACAAATGAGGAAACTGAGGCTTGGTGAGGTTATAATAACTTTCCAGGAGTCTCAAAGCTAGAAAATGGCAGAGCTGTATTAAGAATAAGAGCTTTTAAGAGCCTTCACCCTTATCATATCTCTGTCCTTGAGACATTCATTGCACTCCTACTCAGAGCTCAGTAAAGAGAACAGTTCCTTTCCATTTCTGTTCTTCTAGTTATGCAAATCCATTAACCACAGACTTCAGGACTATTCAACCTACTTCCTTTAGGTGTATCCTGGGCTCATTGCTTGGGTCCAATTTGTCCAATTTTATATATTTTTCCAAGAGTCACAAGAAGTTGGGCCATTATTAGTGTGTTCAAAAGGGGTGCTAATCTCAAGGGAAAGGAATATAGGTCAGATACTGGGCCTAGGCCAATGTTTGCCACTTTGGGGCTTGAACATCCTCTTGCTTTGAGGAGTGATGGAAACCTCCTCACAGCCCCTTAGGAGGCATCAGGGTCAAGTGGAGTGCTAGAGAAGGTGGGTGTGTGTTTGTTCTTGTTGCTCCTGTAATGTAGACAATTAGCTATGAGAACAGGGTTATCATTCACTCTAGCTCATTCTCCTAGTGGTCGGGCCCCCTATGAACTTCCTAAAAACTTGGATTCCAATATCTCAAAAGAAGAAAACTGCTAGTAAAAACAGGTCTGTACTTGCAAAGGGGTGTTGTGGATACAACAGGGTGGGAGATCTGGTAAAAGGCAATGGGCTGAAGGAAAAGCAAATTAAATGGAGTTGGCCAAACAGAAGGGTATGAGAACCAGGCTGAGAAACTAGGGCAGTGGCAGGATTCATGCACAGGTCCTGGAGGCCGAGTGGAGATTAAGAAAGTGTACGGGGGAGAAGTAAGGGGTGGGAGGTTGCAGGGCCCAAGCTGGAGCAGACACGAGGTGGCACCTGGGACCGCTCTTTCCAGTGCCTCGGGGGCCAGGAGATCAACATACCTAAAAGTGAGTGGTCTCACTGGCATCCATAAAAGAGTCCACAGGCTTTTTATGTTGTGTAAATTTCTTTTCTATGCATGAGAATAAAAATCAGAGGCACAAACCTGCCCCAGAGAAATTTCTCCATAAATTAAAGTCTGATGATGTGCAAGCACTTGATTCTTCTCATGATCTCTTCATCAACCGTCCACTGGCCTCAATCGTCATAGTTCTGAGAGCTTTATTTTTTTTTAATTTATTTATTAGTAAATCATAGCGGTGTACATTAATGCAATCATGGGGCACCATTCACTGGTTTTATAGACCATTTGACACATTTTCATCACACTGGTTAACAAAGCCTTCCTGGCATTTTCTTAGTTATTGTGTTAAGACATTTACATTCTACATTTACTAAGTTTCACATGTACCCTTGTAAGATGCCCCGTGGATATAATCCCACCAATCACCCTCCCTCTGCACATCCTGCCCCCTCCCTCCCTTCCCTCTCCCCCTTCACCATATTTTTAGTTTATAACTGGGGTATAGCTTTCATATGAAAGCCATAAATTAGTTTCATAGTAGGGCTGGATACATTGAATACTTTTTCTTCCATTCTTGAGATACTTTACTAAGAAGAATACGTTCCAACTCCATCCATGTAAATATGAAAGAGGTAAAGTCTCCATCTTTCTTTAAGGCTGCATAATATTTCGTGGTGTACATATACCACAATTTATTAATCCATTCGTGGATCAATGGGCACTTGGGCTTTTTCCATGACTTAGCAATTAAAAATAGGGCTACAATAAACATTCTGGTATAACTATCTTTGTTATAATGTGATTTTTGGTCTTCTGGGTATATACCTAGTAGAGGAATTATAGGATTGAATGGCAGATTTATTTTTAGATCTCTAAGTGTTCTCCAAACATCTTTCCAAAAGGAATGTATTAATTTGCATTCCCACCAGCAGTGTAGA
>CAUYPK010093120.1:0-24415 GCA_963574355.1 Loris lydekkerianus | reverse complement strand
TAAATGTATAATGAGATTAGTTATGTCCAAATAGCATGCAATAAAAATTTTTAAACCAACATGGTTAAGTGTTAAGATTTTTAGAAATCAAAATATTTATTCACATAATTTTAAACTAAAGTCAGAACTAGTTAAGTCTTCTGTGGTAATGATTTAAGTGCAAGTGATGCGTGGCTTTCTTTCACATTCATTTCCTTCCTTCAGAGGAAAGGCAGATCAGTTGTTCTTGAACAAGTCAATGCAGCTTTGCAAGAGGGAGACATTGTTCTGGAAAAAGAGAAAAGTTAAGGTAGACCAAAGATTCAATGGACTATACAGACTTGCTATATAGCAGTAAGAACTCAACACAAGTCCACAAACCCAACTTCTCATAAGAGAAGCCAGCCAGACTGGGTTGGCACTACTCTTCATTAAATCTCAGGAACTGCAACCTGACTCTCCTCCCTTGGTCTTGCTGGAAGAGTTCTTCTCTCCATGGGCCTGGAACTGCTGCTGGGAGGAGCTTCAAGGTAAAGAGCTGGAGGACATTGCCTCAGCAAGTCCACCCTCACTCATCCCCCACCTGTTTCCCCCCAAATGTGATCATGCAATCCTGCATTTGTCAAGGTCTTAACCTTGAACACTGTATAAATGAGGTGTTCTATGAAGTTCAGGGCCTTAGAAACACTGAATAAATTAGTCGTGGGTGAGACTGCAAATATTCATACAGGAAATATGCAAAAATTGGTTTATAAAGTTCTCACATGAACCTTGAAAAAATTTAAGAGACACAACACCTGAAACATTAATGGATGTGATTTAATGTGAATTAAAATGATACTTTTAAACTCCACTTTAATGTCATACACAACAGGAGAGAATGTTGGGGAGAGTGAAGAGTCATAAACAGGACTTAGACCTAATCAAAAGGCAAGAGATTAAAAACATTTATGCAGTAGTCGAAAGATTTTTCAAAATAAATAAGGTCAAAAGCTGAGGGCGAGTGACAGTTCCTCTCTCTGTCCCCTCAGGTCTGAGGGCTGCCCTAAGTTCTCAAACTACCCCAGAATTTGTGTGGAGAACACCACATCCCTAAGAAGTCTCTAGTCTGAGAGTTAGGCAAGGCAGCTTCTCCCCCCAAAAGTACTGCAAGATGTGAATTTATGGGCCAGACATGGTGGCTCATGCCCATAATACAAACACTCTGAGGCCAAGGCAGGAGGATCGTATGAGTTGAGGAGTTTGAGATTAGCCTGAGCAAAACCAAGACCCTATCAATACTAAAAAAGAAAAATTAGCCTGATGCCTCTAAGTCCCAGTTACTAAGGGGGCTGAGGCAAGAAGACTCTTGAACCCAAGAGTTTGAGGTTGCTGTGAACTAGGCTGACATCATGGCACTCTAGCCTGAGCAACAGTGATACTGTCTCAAAAATGCTGTGAATTTATGGTTTGCTATAGCAAAAATACTCCAATAAGTGGCTCCCTCTACAAGTACTGCAAAGAATTAATGACACAAGGCAAACATTAGTGCCTAATGACACTGGGATAAAAACTTGGGAAATAACTGAAAAAACCCCAAAGAAATTGTTGGCTTAATTTGAAAAAAATACTTACCCTGGCATGCTTTATTTCCAGTTCAGACATTTCGATTAGATTCTTTCTAAATGCTGCCACTCTCTTCCGTTTGAAATTCATCAGTTCTACAGGAAAAAACAACTTTACAAATCCAAGAAAAATTAAACAAGTTTTATATTCACTTTAACTTCCAAACATACTTAACAAATGACCTCTAATGTACTACCATTATTTTCTCACATTTTTAATTCTGTGATTGGGACCCACACTGTACACATTATGCTCATGGTGTTGAAGTGGATGTCACTGCCTTGCAGAGGGCAACAGCACCAAATCACCAAGCTTTGTAACTGGGAGAACAGCAGATGAGACAGGGCTGGAGAAGGGTGGCGGTGAGCCAGACATACTTCACCAGTGGCTTTGGAAAAGAGTGACAACTATTCTCAAGAGAAGACATACAGGCTTAGCACCCATAGCACAGTGGTTCTGGCGCCAGCCACATACACCGAGGCTGGCGGATTCGAGCCCAGCCCAGGCCTGCTAAACAATGACAATTGCAACAAAAAAAAGCCAGGCATTATGGTGGGCACCTGTAGTCCCAGCTACTTGGGAGGCTGAGGCAAGAGAATTGCTTGAGCCCAAGAGTTTGAGGTTGCTGTAAGCTGCGACGCCAAAGCACTCTACTGAGAGCAACAAAGTAAAACTGTCTCCAAAAAAAAAAAGACAAAATGTACATTACTTTTCCTTGTACACTTAAATAAGCTCTTTTTTTTTTTTTTTTTTTAAAGGCAAGAATTTAAGAATAGGATGATAGCATACGGAAGAACCCACAGCTAGTGAGCCTGTCTACATGCCATTTGTCAAGGTGCAGTGAAGAGAAGCTCTGTGACATTCCGGTAAAACACAGCCCTGAAAAGACGAGACAAACCCTCAGAGGCCTAGGTTTAGACACACCAGGCACCTCAAGCAAGTTACTGTACAGGGACATTTCCAGACATGCCCAGATTTCTCCACTACTAGGACACAAAAAAAGACCTGAGAAAAAGAAATGAAATAGGGATTTCTGTTTTTATAGAAATTTGTTTATTTGTTAGGGGGCGAGGCTGAGACAAGTATAGTGTGCTACAATTATTACATTCACATTCTGGAAGATAAATTCAACGTTTGCTCTGGAATGTTCCACGGTCAGGGAAGATCCACAAGATCCTCCACATTTAAGACTACATTTCATGGCTCGGATTTGTCAGCACTTCCTAAACCTGACGCTTGAGGCTAAGAGATTGAGACCATCTAGGGCAACATAGTGAGACGGAGGTCTCCAAAATCATTTTATTATTCTTAAGACAGAATCTCAACTCTGTTGCCTGGGCTAGAGTGCATGGTGTCAGCCTAACTCACAGTAACCTCAACTCCTGGGCTCAACCAATCCTCCTGCACAGCTGGACTACAGATGCATGTCACCATGCTCAACTAATTCTTTCCTCTGTTTTTAGTAAACAAAGGATTTCACTTTGTTCAGCCTTGTCTCGAACTGCTAACTTTCGCATTCCTCTTGCCTTGGCCTCCCAAAGTTCTAGGATTATAGGCATGAGCCACTGCACCCAGACACAAAACAGAACAAAACAAAAAAAATTTTTTTTAAAGACAGAAGCGCACTGTTCCCGAGGCTAGAGTGCCTTGCCCACAGCAATCTCAAACTCCTGAGTTTAAGTGATCCTCTTGCCCCAGTCTCCCAAGTAGCTGTGATTACAGGCACTCGCCACAAGGTCCAGCTAATTTTTTCTATTTTTAGTAAAGGCAGGGTCTCCCTCTTGCTTAGGTTGATCTTGACCTCCTGAACGCAAAGGATCCTCCCACCTCAGTCTCCTAGAGTGCTAGGATTACAGGTATGAGCACTGCACTCAGCCCACAGACAAAAAAATAAAGCTAGGCATTCGGGGGGCTAAAATCCAAAATTGTAGTTGTGAACTGGGCAGCTGCACTCTAACCTGGGTGACAGTGAGAGCCTGTCTCTTAAAAGACTATACATTTCCACTCATGTTCAATTGAAATGTTATTCTACCAACAAAGTTTATGTGTACTTAAAAAGTCCCCTATCCTGGAAGAGGGGAAGGCAAGAAAGAATCTTGTAGACTTAGACTAGAAGTCAGTGTGGATTCATGACTGAAACATGGTGATGCATGAAACTCTGTGTGTGCGCACACTCCTTTTTCCTGGCTCTGTCTACTGAAGGGCGTAGAGATTGAGAAACCCCAGGAATGATGAACAAGATCTTAGCACACCAAGGTCTAAGTTACCATTCTCTAAGAAAAAGAGCTCTGTCTAGCTCCTTCAATAGGCAAAAAAAAAAAAAAAAGCCAAATCTATAGCTAGAACAGAAAGTTTAAGGCAAGCATAAAACGTCTAACCGCTCAAAGAAAGTGGGGGAGAGACAGGCTTACAAACTCATGCCAACTTAAAGGCATCCCCACTGCCAAAGTCTAGGCAATTTGATATCTGAATATACTATTTATAAAAATTACCAAAAAGTATACATTCTTTATCAAGACTAACATCACAGATATAAAAGTGAAGAACTGTCCCAAAGTAAAAAACTTAGATAACTAGATGAGATCCTAGAGCAGATCGTGTAGTGGAGAACATTACTGGAATAATGTAAGACTACTACTGACAGCAGACTGAGTTTAGTACACGGCAGTGGGTAACTGTACCATAGAGATCTAAGTTTTAGTCCTAGGAAATACATAACAGTGTATTTAGGGATAAAAGAACCATGATTATGCAACTTGATCTCAAACAGTTCAATTTAAAAAAAAACCTGGAGTGCTCACGAGCACTAAGGAGCTGTGATGGTGACACAGCAGATGGGGTGGGGTGCTGACGCAGGGTGATTCTGGCTGTAGAACAGGAGTGGAGCTGTGATGGTGACACAGCAGATGGGCTGCAGCACTAACACGGGGTGATTCTGGGTGCAGAACAGGGGTATCTTTTGCATTACTTGTGCAACTTTTCCTCTGTAAGCTTGAAATTATTCCCAAAGAAAAGAATGTCACTGTGCTTGACCTTCTTTTGCAGATTCAGAAAGTTGTTCAAATTTCTGGCAGCATTCTTGCTGGTGTGCCTCAGCCACCTTGACGTCTCTGCTTTTTAACCGTGCCTTATCCAGAGCTTTGTTTGAGTTCTCATAGTCAATGAGGGCTTTGGTGCGTCTATACAAGAGATCCTGAAAAGGAAATTAACAGGCACATTAAAAAAAAAAATCGACAGGGGCAGTACTTGTGGCTCAGTGAGTAGGGTGCTGGCCCCATATACTGAGGGTGGCAGGTTCGAACACAGCCCCAGCCAAACTGCAACACCAAAAAAAATAATAATAATAAAAGTAAAAAAATCGACAGGACCATCCAAACCAATATTAAAAAAAAAAAAATCCAATTCCAAAAAAGTCCAAACCAATATAAACAAATACAATTCACTGTGAATATACTCATTATACTGCCTGAACTGTTGGACAGCCAAGAACCTAAGTGACCCCTATGTCTCCCCCATTATCATTATTTAACCTCCAGTTCTAGCAATTGATAGCTTTTCCAATCTTCATATGGATGGGGAAAAAACAAGAGAGTGAAAACAGAAAAATTTTTTCTCAGTTGATTCAATAACTGCAGGTTAATTTAAAGAAACTAAGTACTGTATATCAAAACACAGAGTTACTGCTGGTGCAGTCAAGTGGAATGCTGCTAAAACATAACTGGCAATGAGACAGTAAGAAACACACACCCTACCCTGAAGATCCCGCTTCTAGTAATTTACCCTGGGGGTCTATCTTATCTGAAATAAAGATTCTTCACAGAACGTAGCTAGGGAGAACACACCACAGTACCTAAAAATGGCATTATGATGCCCAGATTATGCAGTTTTCAAAATAATTAAAGCCAGGTAAAACTACAGGATGTCTCAAAAGTCACCCAATACAGGGAAAATGGGAAATCAGAGCTAAATGTTACCTTTATTTACAAAATATTCAGCACTAAATTTTACAAAGAGGTGGTGAACATGTAAAGAACATTCTGTATATTAAGGTACAGTTAGCTCCAATTTCCCATTTTCTCTAAGTATGGTGATTTTACAGACATGCTACATTCTATCTTCTTTTGCATATATTAAAATTTTAAAGTGAACTCGTAATTGTATGGTAGGAAATAAAACTACAAAAATCTAAAATGCAAAAAAAAGATCCAAATACAGTACTGAGAAAACATGCCAAAAGGCAACCTAACTAAAAATAAAATTATACTATGAGGAAAAATGTACTTTTACTTTCTGATGACATTTCCCCTTGTCACATATAAGGTCTGAGGGCACAGAATCTTGTCTAATTCTATGTTGCCTGAATCAGGCACATTTCATGTAAAATTAATTTTAACATTATTGTTTGGGGCAATGCAGACAATTAAGCATGCATTTTTTAAGCAGTGGCTCACGCCTGTAATCCTAGCACTCTGGGAGGCTGAGGTGGGCAAGAGACAAGAGCAAGACCCGTGTCTCTACTAAAAATAGAAAAAACTGGCCAGGCGTTGTGGCAAGAGATCTCTTGAGCTCGAGTTTGAGGTTGCTGTGAGCTATGATGCCACAGCACTTTATCCAGGGTGATAGAGTGAAACTCTGTTCTAAAAAAACAAACTAACAAAAAAAGCATTTTTAATTCCCCAACAATATCTTGTTTCTCACTTAGTCTTAGTTTTTCTTAACTATGGCTCAAAGGCTATAGAAATAGCTGCCATTCAATAAAAACTCACAAACACCCAGCAGCCTATAATCCCCCAACTCCTATAGCACCTACCAGCAATATGTATGTATAACCTTTAAGGATACAATTTCCCTTTCAAATGCAGAGAACAGTCAGTCTCTTGACATAGACTCATGGGTCATGGCAAGGAGGTCTTTAATGCACTGATTAAAACACCCTGTCTTACCTTAGCAGCCTCTATGTTGAGCATGTAGTATCGGAGAAGCTCTGTCAGCTTTAAATCTTCATCTGATGAGACTCGACCCTCTACTTTCTATTCAAAAAAGTAAAGGTCACCATCAAGGCAGAAATCTACAGATTATGAAATATGTATCATAAACGTTAACGTAAAAATCCTTACCCTAAGTTTTTCAAATAGCTCAGCAACCTTCAATAGGTACCTGAAAATATACACACAATTTGGTTTAAGGTCTCAAGCTATGAAATATGATCTTATTAATACTCTTAAGAGGTGAAAACTAATTCAAGAGCCCTAGCCTTTGGCATTTTAATATAAAAGTAGGGCTTCCATTCCAAATGGCCCAGAGTAATACAGAATGGCTACAAATTGCAGTTACCACAGTGTCACACTCTGTGGTGCCTCTCTTGGTGACCTTTCTGTCATCCTGCCATGTGACCAGGATAATTCTTTTTTTTTTTTTTTTTCTTAAGACAGAGAATATCATTATGTTGCCCTCGGTTGAGTGCAGTAGTATCACAGCTCACAGCAACCTCAAACTCTTGGGCTTAAGCGATTCTCTTGCCTCAACTTTGCAAATAGCTGGGACTACAGGCACCCGCCACAATGCCCAGCTTTTCTGTTATAGTTGTCATTGTTGTTTAGCTGGCCCAGGCTGGGTTCAACCCCACCAGTCCTAGTGTATGTGGCCTGTGCCCTAACCACTGAGCAATGGGCACCAAGCCTGACCAGGATAATTCTTGTCAGATCCCAAAGCTGTGTTAACTAAGGTGAGATCCTAATGAGCTACTACTTTATTTGTCTCAGTTCTGCCATAAGCCTGGCTTTGAATTTCAAATCAGAAGTAAATACCATCTGTTACTTCAAGCCTCGTTATTAAGTAGAATACTTAACTGGAAATGCTCTGCAGGGAGAAAGTGAGAAAAACATATATAAAAATAAACATGAGATCAGACTGTGGTCACTACTGTAGTATTCTCAGGACCACCACAATCAAACCAATGAAGTTAAGGCATTATCAGCCAAAATGCCAATCAGCAACAGAAGATAGAAAGTGGATGTTTTTCAGAGACAAGCCCCAAATTTAAGACATTTACGTCTGACAGAAATAAAGGCTTTGACAACAGCTATCAAATTTGTCCATCTATAGAAAAGTTCTTTTAAGTCCTCTACGATGTCTTAGACTTTCCTTAATAAGCTTGTAACTCCAAAGCACAACTCAAACTATGTAGCCATTACTCTTTATTCTTTTAATACATCTTAGTCGGGAAACGAGTAAATGCTTATTTTATAAGCTAGTACTAAATATGATGTATATGATGTATAATAAATAAATAAAGGACTAATTTTAATGTAAGACACGGAAAGTTTCATTAAAAAATGCCCAATAGGTCAAAAGATATGGCGATTTTACGCAAAGCCTAATTTGACGCTAAAATGTACAAAAAATGCCCGCTTTCTTGTGTAATTTTGTGCGAAAATGACCAGCATACAATGTGTTAAATATATTGCTCAGCAGTTAGTATTTAGGTAATGGCAAATGGCTTTTCCAACAAAGACTTACTTTTTGATGACCATGGGCTCCTCTAAAGCCAGGCTATGCAAGCAGGCTGCAGTGTGGATGTAATCATCAGCAACATCTGCAGAAACAGGACAGCCCTTTTCAGAGAACAAAGCCAGGCTCATTAGCAAAGCTTTAAGTGGCTAGTGAATGAAGGGTACTTACTTTTATGTGATCTGGTCATTTTGTCAGCTTTCACACAGGAATCCTTAATCCTATTATAATAATTAATAAGAAAGTTCTTCTCTTGCTCAAAGAAGTCATCTACCTCCTAAAGGGGAAAAAAAGAAATTCATGAACTAGACATTTTAAGAATGTGAATATGTATTTTATATTAAGAATAAACATTATGGGGCCAGGCAAGGTGCCTCACGTCTGTAATCCTAGCACTCTAGGAGGCTGAGGTAGGTGGATTGCTTGAGCTCAGGAGTTGAGACCAACCTGAGGTAGAGTGAGACCTTGTCTCTAAAACTAGCCAGGAGCCTGTAGGCTTAGCTACTCAGAATGCTGAGGCAAGAGAATCACTTTAGGCTCAGTGCCTGTGGCTCAAGTGGCTAAGGCGCCAGTCAATACACCTGAGCTGGTGGGTTCAAATCCAGTCTGGACCCACCAAACAACAATGATGGCTGCAACAACAAAAAAAATAGCCGGGTGTTGTGGCGGGTACCTATAGTCTCAGCTACTTGGGATGCGGAGGCAGGAGAATCGCTTGAGCCCATGAGCTCGAGCTGTGATGCCACAGCACACTACCCAGGGTGACAGCTTGAGGCTCTGTCTCAACAAAAAAAAAGAGAGAATCACTTCAGCCCAAGAGTTTGAGATTGCTGTGACCTGGATGCCATTGCACTTTTCTGAGGGCAACAAAATGAAACTGTCTTTAAAAAAAAAAAAAAGGAAGAGAAACATTATGGCAGATTATGTCACCAATAAAGTTATGCAAATTTCTAAGTTACTATTTCATAGCCATGGCTGATAAAAACCAGGGGCTGAAAATAGCCAGGCATTGTGGCAGGCACCTGTAGTCCCAGCTACTAAGGAGGCTGAGGCAAGAGAATTGCTTGAGCCCAAGAGTTTGAGGTTGCTGTGAGGCATGACACCATGGCACTCTACTGAAGGTGACAAAAATGAGACTGTCTCAATTAAAAAAAAAAAGAAGAAAGAAAAAAAGAAACAAAAAACAAAAACCAGGGTCTGGCAGGAAACATCAACAGAGAGAACCATTTTAAAGAACAATTTGGCAATGGCCAATAAACCCTGCTATCCTAAGACTCAGCAATTGTACCTAATAGTGCAATGATTCTAAGAGGGACACTACATTGTATGTGGGTGTTTTTTCTTCCAATTTTGTTGATTTCTAGCTGGGAGGCAATACTGGCATCTGGTAGGCACTAGCCAGGGTGCCAAAGATCCCCTAACGCAAAGATAAAAGACAGTCCCAGACTTCTCATACTGGGCCAAGAATAGCCCAAGAGTTCCCCAATTTCTGACAGTGCCCTCTCTACGTAGCACCTGAATCTACTCAAGCCCTGGACTGGCAAAGCAGGATACCAGGTACATGTACTAACTATAAAGCTAACTCAGTTAAAAAGGAAAAGAGTGTGAGGAGTAAAGAAATAAATCTTACCTATGAGGGCAATGAGACTTGTATATTACTTTTTATACTCTAGAACAGCAATGATCAAAAGAAATGAATGAGCTGTATACATGTACCACTGAAAACTTTGCTAGCAGCTTCACAATGAGGTGAAAATAAACAATTTAATATTAACACAGTATACATAAAACAATCTCAATACACAAAAATGTCTACATTAGTATTTTCTTTGTAATTAGGTCCTTAATATCTAGTACATAAATAAAATACAACTTCACTTCCTTAACTGCACCAGCTCAACTACTTGCTATTTGTGCCTGGGCCACCACAGACAGTACACAGTTCTGGAGAATGGCATGAAACAATCTTATAGCTCGTTGTCTTTCTAAAATTAAAACATTTCCTTATAGAAAATGAAGATTCGATGTGGAAAGTTTCATGCCATCTCTCCTGGGAATGAGAACAAGATGCTTTGTGAAAAGTGAGGTAAGTAGATGAAAACTAAAGAAAGAATCAAAACTAAAAAAAAGAATTCCAATTAACATGAGGGTTCAAATGATTAGCTTGTAATATCTGCCTGTGTTAGGTCAAGTCTGTTATAGCTGTGCCCTGTACTCAGGAGCTGTGCCATATACTGCCTATTGTGCCCATTAGGTGGGAGCACACCAATCCCCCTCCCCCCAACCAAAACTTGAAAAAAACTCACATATTCCCCTAAGTCAAGAATTAAAAGCTACTTACCTTAACTCCAGAAAAAAGGACTTCATCAGCACTCTTCACAACACTTTTGAAAAAGCCACCAAACATCTCTTTGGTATTTTTCCGTCTAACACTTAGCTAGAGGAAGAAAAGTCCAAAAGAACACTTTATAATCTTTTTCTAGGTTCTCTTAAAGGTAACAACTTGCTAAACCTATTGAAACAGGCTAGCCTAAAAGCTGAACTTAAGAGATATTTTGGGAAAAAAAAAAAAAAAAAAAAAAACATCTAGGCATGACGTCTTGGTGTAATTTTAAATCCTTGGTCAAATTACTTTTCTATCCATGCTGTTTGTTACGCCTCACCAGCTAGAAAAAAACTGAAGAAATTCCTAAGTTGGAGCTCTTCTCACCCATATTAAATAGTAAGAAAAATGATACATAAAAAAACCGTAAGTCTCTTTTCAGTAAAAAGAGCAGCCAGGAAGAAAATAGCTGGGTGTGGTGGCTCACTAATCTTACCAACTAGGAAGACTAAGGCAGGAAGATCACTTAAAGCCAGGAGTTCAACACCAGCATGGGCAACACAGCAAGACTGTCTCTATTAAAAATTAGCTAGGCCAGTGGCACACCTCTGTAGTCCCAGCTACTTAGGAACTATTGCTTGAGCTCAGGATTTCAAGGCTGCAGTGAGCTGATTATATTACTGCACTCCAGCCCAAGACAGCAATACCCCATCTCTCTCTTAAAAAAAGATTAATTTAAGTTCATTCTAACAATCTCAAACAGAACTATGGGAGAAAACTTATCTTTGGAAGTGTAAGGCCAAATTTTCTTTAAGCAGTTTAACAAAAAGACACACAATGAATCTTCTGGTGGGAGGGGTCCCAAGCAGCATCTAAAGAGGTTCCATTGTGTAGGAAATTCAGGAGTTTTTTCAGAAAATAAAGTACATTATTAGAGCCTTAAACATTTTAACTTGATCATGAAAATGGAATTAAAATGTCTTACATCCTGATCATATTCTAGGAAAACGTGAAAGTTTCGGTCTTTACTGAGAACAGGGTGAGAAGAAAGCCGCTGAAGAAAGACTTCATGGGAAGATACGGTCTTCTTAAAGACAGCAAGATACTCGCTGAAAGAGACACACAGGGGATTCAGTTGGCAGCTCAGCACCACTCTCACTAACCCTAGAGTTCTGCTCATGCCACTACCTGAAATACACAACAGGACCAAAACAGTATTTTGTCTGGTATATAACCTGGTGTTAGATAATGAAGGAGTTGCCATTTGGGAATTTGTGGAATAAACCAATGGAGAAAAGTGATGTTATAACTGGATTTGATGGATCAAGTCTGAGAGCCCCTAAAACCACATACAATAACTGCTCTTAGTTAGCAGCCATAAAACATTTTCTTTTCTATAAAACAGCAAAAACCCTTTAATTTTGCTGCCAGGTACACAACATGAGTTTGGTAAGGCTCAGAATTACAAAGCAGCTTTCTCCTTCTAGACATTAAATATCACTTTAAGCTTGTCAAGTGTAGAAACTTAAGTCTGCTGTTGTTAGTGCTATACCTCCAGAGCTGGAGGTGTGAGCAATGCCTTTGATAACATAACACAAACTTGGGGCACCGCAGCTGACAGTGGAAGAGGGCAGGGGTGAGTGCTTTTGAGTTAAGATAATAAAAAGTACTAAAGTACAAGGCTGTATTTTTTTTTTTTGAGACACAGTCTCAATCTGTCACCCTTGATTGAGTGCCACGGCTTCATAGCTCATAGCAACCTCAAACTCTTGGGCTCAAGTGATCTTCTTGCCTTAGTTTTTCATTTTTAGTAGAGATGGGGTCTCATGCTTATTCAGGCTGGTCTCGAACTCATGAGCTGAAGTGATCCACCCACCTCAGCCTCCCAGAGTGCTAGAATTACAGACATGAGCCACTGCGCCCAGCCTTCAAACATGGTTTGAGGAGAAACTTTTACAAGAATCTATTTTGTATTGATTCAATACAATTGTAAAATTGTAACCAGATTTTGTATATAAGACAGGGCTTCCCTGTCTGTTGCTGGGGCTAGAGTACAATGGTATGATCACTGCTCACTGCAGCCTTAAACTGAGGCGTAAGCAATCCTCTGGCCTTTCAAGTAGCTGGAATTACAAGCATACAACACCATACCTGGCTAATTTTTCTATTTTCTGTAGACACAGGTTGTGCTCTTGCTCAAGCTGGTTGGACTTTTGAGCCAATGCTGTTATTAACAACACTTGCTACAATCTAGTTTCTCCTGTACTTCTAGTAACCAAATTTTGAAGCTTTGTAGTACCATTGAGCAGCTTAACCCTCCCACATTCTGTGAAATAAAGTTCTAGGACAAACACTAGGCAGCTAATTAACAGCTATACTTTTAATTAGTCAGGTTCTTCTACTTATTCCTGCACACAGTACCATTATTTTACTTCTCTTTTTTCTTTACTTTTTTGTAATTTTTGGCCAGGGCTGGGTTTGAACCCACAACCTCTGGTACATGGGGCCAGCGCCCTACTCCTTTTGAGCCACAGGTGCCACCTCTATTTTACTTCTCAAAAGATACAGCTGGCTGCACACAGTGGCACATATAACCCTGTCATCCCAGCTACTCGGGAGGCTAAAGTGGGAAGGGACTACTTAAGCCGAGCTAGGAGTTCCAGACCAGCCTCAGCAACATAGCAAAACATCATCTCAAAAAATAATAATTAAAAGATGAAGCCCACCAAGAAAACTCACTTACGCTTCCAGTTCTTGTTTCATCTTGGCAAATTCTTCTTTGGTCATAGACCCTTCACCCTCTCCTAGTTTCTGCATCTTCTCTCGAGGACCATCAAAGTCAGGCTTTGTAGGAGCAGGTGGAATCTGTGCAGAGGCAGAAACTCGTGAGCCTCTGCCCAGGCAGCAATGTTCTACTTTAGTTCCTTATTCTACTCCTGTCAGTTCTGGTGCACAGGAGACAGCTACCCCAGGTGGGATTTCTAAAATCTCCTGAGTTTTTAACCTTACTCCTTCTAGCCATTTAAAAGGAAGCATCCAGGACAGTGCCTGTGGCTCAAAGGAATAGGGCACCACAGCCCCATATACCAGAGGTGGCAAGCTTAAACCCAGCCCTGGCCAAAAACTGCAAAAAATAAATAAATAAAAATAAAAGGCAGCATCCTCCTCACAGGCACTCACTTTGACTGTTATCACTTGTTCACTTTACCCATTACAGACAATTGGTAAAACATAACGGGAGCCTAAAACTATAGTACAATGCTGAAAAATAATGATTAACCATTAAGATTAAAAGTCTCCAGATTTCAAAAGGAAGGACAATCAAGATTCATTTAACACAACCTTCAGTACTTAATCATGGCTTGGTGCCACAGCTCAGTGAGTAGGGCGCCAGCTACATACACCAAGGCGGGTGGGTTCAAGCCCAGCCAGAACTGGCTAAACAGTAACAACTGCAACCAAAAATAGCCAGACATTATGGTGGGCGCCTCCCAGCTACTAGGGAGGCTGAGACAGGAGAATCGCGTAAGCCCAGAGTATGAGGTTGTTGTGAGCTATGACACCACAGTACTCTCCCGAGGGCAACATAGTGAGACTGTATTCAAAAAAAAAAAAAGAAAGAAAGAAAGAAAGAAAATCACCATTTGGACAGATTCTTTAGGATGCCTGGTAGGACAAGATGACTTAAATCACCTTTAAAAATCAGACAAGTCTTGGTTTCTGAAGCCAAGAATCAACTGTGAACTGCCTAATTTACTCCTTGAGCACTTTTAAGAAAACTCACAGCATACTACCACAAATACTGACTTCCTTACTTCACAGGAAATCAGCTCTTTTCATACTGAGAAAAAAATGCCAGAGGGGGGAAAAAAGCCAAACCTAAAGGTAATAAAACTTAAATAAGTTATAATATTCTCTTCACATTGTTTTAGACTTTACCAGTAATCAAGTTACCTACTACTCAGGCAGGTAAAATTAGACTTTCACAATCTTTTATATAAGTAGTTTTGTAAAAGTCTCTTTAAACAAATGAACAGCAAGGTAAAAGAAACTAGATTATCTGATTGTCTAAAGTGTGCTCACAATAAGTCCAGCATAGTCTGTTGTTTCGATGAGAGTGTCATGTAGCCACACAAAGTCTTCATGTTGCCTTGTAACAGAAAACTCTGGCCTCTGAAATGTGGGTAGTGTGGTCTGTAAAAGAAAGAAGAGAGAAACTAACTTGTAACCCTACTTTCAGATAAAGTGGTCTGGGTTTCCTGGGCCAAATGGGAATATTCTACATTATACAACATCACAGTAACACCCAGTAAAGAACAAAGCAATAATCCATGATCTACCCCCACTACCACATTCACACCTAAGATTCAACTGAATCCCTAAGGAACTCTTTTCATAAAATTTCACCTTTCTGAAGTTTGCAACGAACATCCAAAGAGGCAAGAATCTACTAGAAAAAGTTTCAGAAAGTCAAAACATTCTATTTTTGTGTAAGTCTGAACTCATCACAATAATGACCAAAAATATATATATTACTGTTAAAAAAAAAAAACTTAGCTATAGTTTACTCCTGCTCTGGAAATTGTCCTTGCCTCCCCTTTTATTTCAGTGAATGCTCATCTCACCCACTCTGATGAGGACAAACTCAGACAGAGAAGCACGTGGGCAGTCTTCACACTGCCTCCTGGATAACTGAGGTAGGTGTGCTAACCATGCCACTGAGGCAATTAGGAAGAAACTGTGGTCTTCCCAGCTTAGTAAATATCGAAAAATTGCAAACCACACAGATCTCCCTCAAATGCAAATTAAAAAACGAAGGCGGAAAATTTGAGCCATGTAGGTAGATGGGTCCACCTGCTGCATCATACTTCCCCATGAAATGGAGCCCAAGCGACACTAAGATCTGCCACCCTACAGGCCTAGGGCTCTACCACAGTGCGATGCTAAAGCACTTACCTGATGGGAGGTTTCCCAGTTAGTAACAGTGTTACACTACTAACAGTAACCATTCCAGTTCAGGCAACCTCTTCTCACCCCCACTGTAATAACAGGATAACCTGGCACTGCTTGTGGTATTACGAAGTCATTCTGTCACTTACCTTGGTGTGCACTGTAAACTTAACCTTATCTCTCTCGCTGAGCGCATCAGGTATGTCAATCTGAAGCGAGGGATCAACATTCAGGTCCACAGATACAGATCTCAGCTGAAATACATATTCTGAGCATTAGTAATCTGAAATTCACTTGGTCCTAAAAATCATCCTTCCAAAAATGGAAGGTAATTACCAAAAAGGAGTTTATAGATCAGTTAAAATAAAGTCATTTGAGACATCTCTTAAGTTTATTAGAAACTCAGGGGAAAACTACTCTTAAAATGCACAGGTGTACGCAAAGTAATCTGAATAAAGCAACTGTCATAATCTAATGTCATGTACATTGTATATTTTATGTCTACATGAAAAAGGGATTTCTCCGGGTACTTGATAGCAGTACACTAGTACACTACAAAGGCTTGAACAATAGAATAAAACCTTGTACTTCTAACATAAATGCTAACGTGCAAGGAACAATCAAAAGGCATCAACCAGACCACACAATGTAGTATACTGGGTGGAGAAATTAGAATCGACCCATTTACATCCAAGGACTCCTTCAAAAAGCTAAGAAATCTAAATGAGATGAGCACATCACAAAAACCATAGCCTTAATCCCGCTGTGGTTACACATGAGTGACAAGTGTGAACACCACCCAAGAACAATACCGTATGTACTCGAGTATATACGGTAATTAACTGCAAGAAAGAAGATGAACTGAATCTGTAAGGAAATTCAGAGGGAAAGAATATCCAGCTCCAGCAGTCCTCAACCTTTCTGACCAGGGAGAGGATTCATGGAAGACAATTTCCCATAGACTGGGGGTGGGAGGAGTGTCATCTGACAGGAGGCAGAGCTCGGGCAGTGATATAAGCAATGGGGAGGGGATGAAAGTACAGATGAAGCTTCACTTCCTCCCACACACCAATGATGGGCACCAGTCCATAGCCCAACTCCATTTTTGCCAGTCCAAAAAGAAAAAAAAAGAAACCTTTTGAAGATTATCAAAAGAACACAGTGAAAGCACTAATGAGAACGAGGCTCTTAGGGAAAAGTGGTTAAAATGGTTTTCCCACTGTATTTAAAACAAAGAAAATTCCTTAATTCTTAAAGCAGACAAGTTGGTGGTCAATCTTAAAGCTGAAGGAAGCATGTGTTTCCCCACCCCTCTTATTGTAGTCATGCTAAAATCATAAAACTCTAAATTACTTAATACAGGGAAAAATTCAAGTGAAGACTGAAGTTAAGAGGATGAAGTATTTCCCTCTCAATTTCTTGGCTGAGCACAATTACTCAGACCTGTAACTGCTGCACTTTGGAAGGCAGAGGTAGGAAAAATGTTCGAGGTCATAAGATGTTACAGTGAGCTACAATCTGCACCCTACCCTAAAGCCACAAAATGAAACGCTGTCTCTAAAAAAAAATTTTTTTAATTTCCCTTTGAATTCTTTTCTTCAAAATAAAGTTTAAGACTAAGAAGTATTGATTCAGGCGTGCACAGTAGCTCATGCCTATAATCCCAGCACTCTGGGAGGCCGAGGCAAGTAGAGTGCTCGAGCTCAGGAGTTCAAGATGGGCCTGAGCAAGACCCCAGTCTCTATAAAAAAAAAAATCCAGGCATTGTGGTGGGTATCTGTAGTCCCAGCTCCCTGGGAGGCTGAGGCAAAAGAATCACTTGAGTCCAAGAGTTTGAAGTTGCTGTGAGTTATGACACCATAGCACTCAACCCCATTTCAACTGAGTAAGACTGCCTCCCCCCCCAAAGGTGTTGAATTTAAACTCTAAAACTTGAAAACCGGTCCCGTCAGCTATGAAAAGAGTAAATTAAAAATGCATAGATAACTTACAAGTTAATTGAGTACTTCCCTTTTTCGTTAAGCACTGTTACCAAAAAGTAATTTTTAATTGTGAGAACCAAAAATAGTCTTAAAACAATGGCTTTTCTCAAACAAATAAGATTCGAATTATCACCAGAACTTGATTAACATCAGCTATTAGTAGAATCTTGTTAAATTTAACAACAGTCCTAACATCTCAATCCAAGCCAAGTACTTCTCTTCCAAATGAATACTTGATGACTCCTATGAAATATTTGCTTTTTAGGTTAATTTTTCTTTTTTTTTTTTTTTGAGACAGAGTCTCACTTTGTCACTCTCTGTAGAGAGCTCTTGTGTCACAGCTCACAACAACCTCAAACTCTTGCGCTCAATCTATTTATTCTCTTGCCTTAGCCTCCTGACTAGCTGGGACTAAGGCGCCTGCCACACACCTGTTTTTTTTTTTTAGAGACAGGGTCTCACTTTAGCTCAGGCTGATCTCAAACCTGTGAGCTCAGGCAATCCACCCGCCTCAGCCTCCCAAGTGCTCAGATACCACGCCCAGCCAGGTTAATCTTCATATGTTCATTTATGAGATCTCTGCAAACAAAGATAAGCTTCAAGGTCAGGGATGCTTTAACTGTAACTATAGCTCTAGCACATTTCTTGATAAAAGCTTCCTTCCTTCTGACAAGTTGCCATATCTCAAGATACCAACTGAACTATGACTGCTGAGAAACACTGACCACTCTACCAATCTTTTGCTTATCTGAGTCAGGCAAGTCCAAGTACACGAATAAAGAGGACCAGGTGTTACAACATGACAAGGGACACTGTTAAAAAATAGGGTAACTCATAGGATGAGTCTAAGGTATGTTTCCAGAGATTAAAAACTATAATATGCTGGGCGCAGTGGCTACACCTGTAATCCTAGCACTCTGGGAGGCTGAGGGCAGATTGCATGCTCAGGAGTTACAGACCAGCCTGAGCAAGAGCAAGACTCTGTCTCTAAAAATAGCCAGGCTCTGTGGTGGGCATCTGTAGTCCCAGCTACTTCGGAGGTTGTGGCAAGAGGATTTTGCCTGAGCCCAAAGGTTTGAGATTGCTTTGAGCTATGATGCCACAGCACTCTACCTAGGGCAACTGAGTGAGATTCTCTCAAAAAACAAAACAAAAACCCCTACAATTCCTTAGATTCTATTTCTGAAAGAAGTCAAACTTTGTTTTCTAGCACTTCTCAACTCAATATGCTGACAATCCTGTTTTAGCTCATTTTGGAAGGGGGGGAAGGCTTCAAGCCTGATGTAATCAAATAGATAGGGTTCACTTAAGTGCCAGTTAAAACTACAATGGATATTACCAGCTGCTATAGCAACTTTTCATTCTACTGAGTAATTACCTCCCCATTTAGTCTCTTTTCCCTCACTCCCAATCACATAGAGGCAACACCCCAGTCTGTGTCTGCCTTCCATTCTGGTCAGCATAGCAATCTTTCTTTTGTATGAGAGTTAATACAGTCACAAGAGAATAAAGAAAACAATTAGGTCTTAAAGGACTGTATACAAGGGTATCAAGCATTCAACCTTCTCCAGCAGCCATTTCTGCCTGCACATTTCACCTTAGGAAGGGATTCAAATAAAAATCAACCACCAAGTAAGCAGGTAACATGCAACCGTCTGTATTTGGGCATTAAATAATTGTCTAAGAAAGAATTCTGGCAAAA
The DNA here is from genome assembly GCA_963574355.1 of Loris lydekkerianus. NCBI lineage: Eukaryota > Metazoa > Chordata > Mammalia > Primates > Lorisidae > Loris > Loris lydekkerianus. Next base: position 5,364 of record CAUYPK010093120.1, on the reverse strand, counting down.
TCCTCTAAGCATTCAACAGTCCTCAATCTATGTTGCTCATTCCACAGTATGTAACCCCTCCAGATGATGAAGCAGCCATCATCTCATCTAGGAGTAAGAAGTTGTGAAATGCTTTTAGAGCTCCTAAGTCAGCATTTGTGTCCTCACTTCAGAAGAATGAAGCATGATTAAAAGTTCAGCATTTCTTCTTATGCTTCGTCAACAAAACCAACACTCCACAGTCCCAACACCACAGTAACTGCTAAATAAAACCACCAGGCTCTAGGACATAAGGAAGAGAGGCACTCTTCCCATTTCACCCCTTGAAGCACAGGTTAGCCCTGTTGTTCAATAAGTTTGAACTGGGGTTGGGCCATAGAATGGATGTAAGCTTTAAAATCAACTTTTGTACATTTCCCCAGAAATCACTGCATCACACAGTATAAGTTTTAGATGGAGTTTCAGCTTCCAATATACTTTCCTACCAGATCAATCCCGCCAATAAAGATTACAATTACTCTCACAGTAAGAAGAAATAAGGGGTAAACAAGCATTGCTTCATTTAGAAAGCACATTTTAAACTGTTTAACTAAATCTGAATGCTTTTGGCAAAAGAACTTCCCAGGAAGGAGAAAACCTGTGTAGGGGATCCCTGCGCACTTCCTCACCTGCCAATCAGCTTCCCAGCTGGGGCACCTCAGGCATGGGTGGCACTAGTGGCAGGCCAAGCCTGTAGAGCTTGGAATTGCAGATGACCAGTCTGCTCAAAACTCACTTCTGTGCAAATCTCACTTATGACTCGCTTGACACCTAATGCCCTCTTCAATATAAAATGCTAGCTCCTATGTCTCCATATTTATTAAAATATCACAAAGAAACTAATACAGATTGAAAAATACTACTTATATATATTTTCTTAAGAGAAGGGGTCTTGATGGATTGCCTGGGCTGGTTTCTCACTCCTAACTTCACTGTGCAAGCTCCATCCATGTGCCTTCCTCCAAATTGTTACTCTTCCCCTCTAAGGACTTCTGCTTTCTTATTTCAAGTGAAGACCAATATGACAAATTGTCCATGAATGATCGGTTCACGGCAGGGACCAAGAACCATGTCTCCTCAATCAGATTTTCATTTTGATTACAGGAAGCAAAAACAGGGCATTTCAGCTGGCAAGATATTCACACCATGACTATCTATGTTCAATACTCATCCGAAAGGAAATAAAGCCCAAAAGTTTCACCAACACTCTAGATTTGCATGAATTTCTACAAACATTAAAGATCCACATGAAACATATTTTCATGTATTACTTGGAACTCACAGAAAAAGTGCTCTAGAAAATTCTAACACTGCACTGTTCTCCAAACCGCATTTTTAAGATTCCAAGTATTGGTACTTGAAATTGTTACCATTTCTTCCATCCCAACGACCCAACCCGTGTCTGTATTCAATCCCAGCTTTTTCCTGTGGCATTGGTCCATGAAAAACAGCTCAATTAACTGTAGGCAATAAATGAACTCCACTTTTACAGGTATTTGCATTCCTCCTCCACTGATTCTCCCTTTCATCCAAGTCTGCAATATCATATCTCAGTTCTCAAGTATAGTAGAGCCTATTAACTTCTCAAAGGCCTCAGTCAAAGATAATACCTATAAAAAGCTGTAACAGTTACTCAAGCATAAGATTAATAAAATGGCAGACAAAGGACTGCAGCAAGTGATCAGATTTTCACCACTCATCTTTGTGAGATGGGACCCGGAGGGACCCATCCCTGCTGACACCAACCATCCTTACCAATAGTCTACCAACACCCAAGCAGACCGCAGTAGAACACTGCAGATCGCAGGACAATTGGAGGCTACATGGCCCCAGTTCCTAGAACAGGAACTGAGACCTGGAAGGAGGTCAGTGCAGCACACTCAGCGAATGGATAAACTGAATCATCATTTCACAAGGCTGTCAGCCCATACTGGTGGAATCCCAACATGGAACGAGAAAGAGATTAAGTTGAATTACTATTGCCTCAAATGACTAATTCATGTCAAGAAATCCAACTTGAACAAGAGCAAGACCCCATCTCCACAAAAAAACAAGAGAAAATTTTTTAGGTGTGGTGGCAGATGCCAGCAGTTCAGCTAGAAAGCAAACCAAGGCGGAAAACTAGCTTACATTCATGAGTTTGAGGATACAATGAGCTATGACGGTACCATTGCATTTTAGCCACGGAGACAGAGCAAAACCCTGTCTCAAATAAAAAAAGAAAGAGAAGCTGGGCCCGGTGGCTCACACCTGTAATCCTAGCACTCTGGGAGGCAGAGGGAGTTCACAAGTTCAAGACCAGCCTGAGCCAGAGCAAGAACTTGTTTCTAAAAACAGCCAGATGTTGTGGTGGGCGACTGTAGTCCCAGCTACTTGGGAGGAATTGCTTGAGCCCAGGAGTTTGAGGTTGCTGTGAACTACCCTGACAGCACAGCACTTTAGTGTGGGCAACAGAGTGCTTAACCTTCCTGGCCTCACTTTATGTTCAATCTAAGATGAAAGATTAAATAGGTTTGAGAATTAATTTACTTTCATCATCAAGAAAGATGATTTAGGCTCAGCGCCTGTGGCTCAAGCGGCTAAAGCACCAGCCACATACACCTGAGCTGGCAGGTTAGAATCCAGCCAGGGCCTGCCAAATAACAACGGCTGCAACCAAAAAATAGCTGGGCGTTGAAGTGGGCGCCTGTAGTCCCACCGACTTGGGAGGTAGAGGCAGGAGAATTGCTTGAGCCCAGGAGTTGGAGGATGCTGTGAGCTGTGATGCCACAGCACTCTACCCAGGGTAACAGCTTGAGGTTCTGTCTCCAAAAAAAAAAAAAGATTTACAATAAATACTGAGACACAAATGTTAGCACGAAGAGATGGAGGCTTGGCTACTTGTTTAACATGATTGTACATTTGTTTTGAGTCTTCAGTACAGTAAGTGTCCCAAATCATTCAGATGAGCTCTTGGAAGGCTGAATACTACTTGTTAAAACTGCAAAAAATTCTTTAAGTCCCCAAAATGTTTTCTAGTTAAAAACTTGTTTATAGGGCGGCGCCTGGGGCTCAAAGGAGTAGGGCGCCAGGCCCCATATGCCAGAGGTGACAGGTTCAAATCCAGCCCTGGCCAAAAACTGCAAAAAAAAAAAAAAAAAAAAAAAAAAAAAACAAGGGCGGCGGCTGTGGCTCAAAGGAGTAAGGCGCTAGGCTCCATATGCCAGAGGTGGTGGGTTCAAAACCCAGCCCCGGCCAAAAACTGCAAAAAAAAACAGCTGGGTGTTGTGGTGGGTACTTGTAGTCCCAGCTACTTGGGAAGCGGAGGCAGTAGAATTGCTTGAGCCCAAGAGTTGGAGGTTGCTGTGAGCTGTGATGCTACAGCACTCTACCCAGAGAGATACCTTGAGGCTGTCTCAAAAAAAAACTTGTTTATGAAAAACCAAAGTAGCAGTGTCTAAGTGTGGGTTTCCATACTACTCGTTCTACTTTCAGAGAATGGTTTCTACAAAGCATGCTGTTTTTAAGGAGATTCTTAGAATGCTGAAATATAGAGCTCCATTAAATGGGGCTATTCAAGGAGATAAAACAGGATTATGATTCTTGTAGAAAAGTAGTGGTGACATGCACATGTAATCCCAGCTACTCCAGAGGCTGAGGTGAGAGGACCACTGGAGGTCAGCTTGATCAATATAGCAAGACCTTGACCTTGTCCCTTTTTAAACAAAAAATTTCAGTCATTTAATCATCCACCAGTTACCTAGTATCCATCAGCTCAACGTCTCAGCTTTGTAGTGTTCTTCTTTAAAGATCAAATGAAAGCTCTGAAATGAGAGCCCTCTGTATTTGCACTCTTCCCCATTTATCCTGCCTAGAATGCTTACAAGTATGCCCTTGAGAAACTGAACTTTTCAGGCAGAAACTACATACCACAGGTTGAAATAAACAGCTATTTTGAGAAAATTACACTCTTCTCTCCAGACTACATGACTGTCAATGTAAAAGGGGAAAGAGTCAAGCTAAGGACCCAATTTCTAAACAGAAGTTTAGTCCCATCCTTCTGTCCCTCACACTGCAACACTGTCTTCCCTTTTTATGGTTTGTCCATGAGGTATGAAACAGATTTTCCATGTCCCTCTTCTAGGAGAGATATATCAGCCCAGGTAAAATGGCTTATTCTTGTAATCCCAAACATTTTAGGAGGTTGAGGCAGGATGAAGCCCAGGAGTTCAAAATGAGCCTGGTCAACACAGCAAGACCCCATCTCTAAAATAAAAAATAAAAAATTGGGATCATTAAAAATTACACTGTTTTCCTGAATACTAGCTACACTACATACTTCTTTGACCACTGGCCATTTAAGAAATTCAAGGTCGTAACCTACAGAACTGTTCTCACCTAATTTGCTTAAGAAACAAGGCCCTGATAATAAAAACACCAAGATTTTTACTAATAAATCAAGTCCCCTCTGTAGAACATCTCTTAGTGAACTTCAATTTTAGCCCACCATGCTTTACAAGCACTGTAGCACAAGCAGCTCAGGTTTCCAATGTCCAAAGCTGGCATTCACCAACAAGCAGTAAATACACAGCTGCCCCTTTAAAACCTTAAGTGCCCAGAACTGCCTGAAGAAATCCCCCTCCTACCACCTCTTCATAAGGTTCCTCAGTATCAGTGCAATACAGTCACTGTTTCATGGAGCATGTTTACTTCCTTAGGTAAGAATTTATTGATCACAGAAGACGCCCCCCCCCCCCCCAAAAAAAAACTTGCAAGTAGCACAATATCACAGCCTGACCTCCCCCCCATATCACACCATTTTAGAAAGTTAGTTGAAACCAGTGATTTTCAGACAGAGGCCATTTTGTCTATCACCCTCCCCCCACACAAAGTTCTGACAATGTCTGCAGATTATTTTTGACTTCTCCAAAAGGAGAGGAGATTGTTACCCAGAGGAGACCAGGAATGCTGCTGAACCTTGAGAAACCGTTTTAAACTACAGCTCCACATTAGATAGCTGGTCAATTACTAGGTCCCAACCCAAATGAGAATTTACAACTTTCTGCTACCTACTGCCAAAAAAATGTGTGCAAGTCATGACCTCAAAAGAGGTATTCACAAATGGGAACCTTAAGACACTGTGTGCAAATTACTGATCCAAAACCCAGGCATGGGAAGCTTTGCTAAGTTATACTTCCTCAATTTAAAAAAGAAAAAAAAAAGTCATGAGTGTAGCATAAACCTCCAATTCACAACATTTGGTATATCTGGACTTGCTGCAGTTTTTTGGTCAAAGCTCAGAATTGTTCCTATACTAACAATTTGCGGGACACTCTTCCATTCCTAGCTGATGTGACATGACTAAAC
>CAUYPK010093114.1:0-10494 GCA_963574355.1 Loris lydekkerianus | reverse complement strand
AGCGCAGCATGCGGCCTCCGGGCCAATTAGGGTTACTTCCTTAAACTTGTTTATCATTAAAGCCGCAGGGGATGTACTTCCTCTCAGCGCGATGTTGTTACTCAGGGGCGTGCCGGGCCCGGGCACGGCCCCTGACAGCCTATGACTATGAACGTAACACTCTCATTTCACTATCTACAATATCTACAGTCCGTATCTACACAGCATAATAATTCATTGTCCTGTAAAGTCTTTGATGTAACATATCTGATGGGAAACAGACCTCTGTAGTTTATTAAATAAGTAGCTTTTATCTTCATGAACCTCAAAGCATTGATTTTCTGTTAAAAAAATCCTCAACTTAGACCTCCACTCAATGGTAGCGGCCTCTGATTTCTTTTTTCTTTTTTCTTTTTTGAGACAGTCTCAAGCTGTTGCCCTGGGTAGAGTTCTGTGGCATCACAACTCACAGCAACCTCTGGGCTTAAGTGATTCTCTTGCCTCAGCCTCCCAAGTAGGTGGCACTACAGGCACCTGCCACAACGCCTGGCTATTTTTTGTCGCAGTTGTCATTGTTGTTTTAGCTGGCTGAGTTTGAACCCACCAGCCTCTGTGTATGTGGCTGGCGCCACAACCCCTGTGCTACGGGCCCTGCCAGGGGCTCTGTTTTTAACAGCATCTCCTACTATGTCCACACACAGCTCCTAACTTCCTTACAAATGGGATTACTTTCAGAGTCTTGTACGTTTTCAATTTTCTGCTTTTCTCATCCTGTTGTTTCTCTTTTATATGGAATTATTGGATCTGATTATTTATTTAACTAGTTCTTATTAAGTATCTGGTGCCAGAACTGGGCACGGTTAAGTCAATACAGAGTGTATACTTATATACTCAAAAAGAGTGAGGCATAGTTTCCGCCTAAAGGCAGAATGAATCTACATCATTCACGGTGGCACTAGGGATGAGGCAGCTCCCTAAGGATGAACAAACAGGTGTCAGGAAACTGCAGAAGCAGGAAGATCCGTTATCATTTAGATCAAAACAAGTTCCAAATAATAATGCTACTGTTTCCTTGCTGAAAGGAATAGGAAATTAAGAATAGACCATGGTAATAAAGAGCATGAAGAAATGGCTCCTGGGCCTGTTCAGGAAGAGATGGTAGGTACCTAGAGATTAGGACTCCTAATGTTTATTCACTCATTACACAATAAAAATCATATGCTTTAGTACTCTTTCTACAATTTTCATCAAGCACTAAATATCATACAGGCTCATTAGTTTTTAATACTTTATTTAATGAAATTGTACGGGGCTCTGCACACTCTAGGGAGATCATGGGTAGAAAGGAATAGAGCCCACGTCTTCCAGGAGAGACTGTTCCACACCTGTCCACTTGTGGGGAGACACTATCCCTTTTAATGGTTTTGGAACTTAGAAGCCTTCAAGACATGCGTACATCCATTGCTGTGGTTCGAATGTGTATCCACAAAAGCATGTGTTGGAAACTTAACCCTCCATGCAGGTGATGTAAGGCAGGACCTGATGAGGCGTGATAGGGCCGTGAAGGCTGAATGAATGGATTAATTTAGTATCTCTATTTACTTGTCTTTTTTTTTTTTTTTTCACTTCTTGCAAAACCATAATAATCTTTCACATTATCTTTTCTTCATGCTGTATCCCCAGCATGATGTTTTTTACATATGGTACAGTCTCAATGAATATTTGTTGAGTAAATAATAGATGTTCAGTGCATTCCTGTTGGATTGAAAGTGGTAACTACATAATAAGTGACATGCAACAAATGCTTAGATTTTGCTCCTGGTAACTGTTTCTTCTTTGGGGGGAGGGGATAAAAATGTTTTTTCTTATCTAACACATTTATTGCTATACATACATTTCTGAGAGCAGCTTATCTTTGGGGATATCTTTATGAGATCAAAGATTATTCTCAGCCTTTCTTTTTCCTTGGGTTGAAGGGAACTGGTTCAGACTTCTGTGAGGGTAACGTTCAGTGTTATTTTCTTGTTCCGTAATCTGTCCCTAGGTCTTTTCACCTATAATCTTTGTAAACACAGGTGTATAAGTAGAATTATTTTCCATTGAAGGGAACCTTGCCCTTAGCAAGCCTCTGAACAGTTGTTCTCTGCACCTGCAGTAATAAAAATTTGAGAGAGATAAAATGCTGAATTTTAATCACCTGTTACCTTGTTACAAAAAACATTTTCTTTATTGTGGAGATGTTAGTAAAAGGGTAGTTCTGCCAATTTTAAGGCAATCTCGGGGAGTGATTTTATGCTGGGGAACAATCACAGTCTTTTGTAAAAATAGCAAACTCTTTGCTTAAAGTGAAAAAAAAATCTAGTATATAAGCTTAATGAAAGCCCATCTTATCAGAAATGTTTCAAGTGTGCATGTGAACATGTTTAAGTTGGGTTTTTGCCAAAGTACACCAAAGAAAGGGATCATTTAGTCCACAGCTATATACTAGGTATATTAAAATCATGATCACATCAGTGAACCACCAAAGACAGCCTGGGATTCCTAGAGCTTTTAGCTTTCTTTTTTAAAATGTGACTTTTAGAAACAGTCTGATATTTAACATGTTTTCTGTTTCTACATTAATTTATCTGAAGTATTCAACGCTTATTTAATAGAGATTATCTTAGTTTTTTTTTTTTTGAAGGGAATTGTAAAAGAAAAAAGATGTTATAATTACTAGCTGTTTACTATTATAGTATATGTTAATATGGTCATTACATTATGGTTTGCTATGTTTTCTAGAAGGTTCTCGATATAGTTTTTATGTCGGGATATGGAGTTTTCTAACAGTTTCTAAAAGGAATGAAGTTTCACATAGTGTCAAATGGTCTGTGAAGCTAGTGTATGATGCCCCATGATCATATCAATGTATGCAGCTATGATTTAATTAAGAAAAATAAAAAATAAAAGGAATGAAGAAGAAAGAGTATCCGTTGTTCTTTATCTTCAGGAAAGAAAGGAGAGGAAAGAATGTCTGCTGGTCTTCATCCTCGAAGAAAGTGAATCTAAAAGCTAGAATGTAGTTGAATTTAGGTCCTACATGTTAAAATTTTCAGAGATTTAGTTAGTCCTGTGTAGTCCTGTGTAATTTCCCAAACTTGCCTGTTCATTAGAACCTTCTGGGTAGGCCTCTTGCTAAAATGGATTCTTGGGTCCCGTTGCCCTACTAACTCAGAATCTCCAGGGGAAACCGCCTGGGCCTCTGTGTTTAACAAGCACTCAGGTGAGCCATATGCTGACACATATTTCACAGACACTTTGGCCCACCTCTTGGGGGCAGGACACAATTACAAAAGGGACTTTACCTAACAAATGCAATCAGTGTAACCTGGTTCTTTATACCCTCAATGAATCCCCAACAATTAAAAAAAAAAATTAACAAATATTGGATAGTGGGAAAGGCAAGGATGAATGTCTGAATTAGAATCTTGATCTCATCACTTCTTCACGAGGTATGGTGGGGAAAGTATCAACAGCAGGAAGCCTCCATTTACTCGTCTCTAAATTGAGGACAATGGGATACCTACCACGAGAGTTGCTGTATGGATTAGATGAGATGATACACTCTGTCAAATATTTTGCACAATACTTGGAACAAGGCAAACATTTAATAACCATTAGCTATTATAAGTAGCAGTACAAGATTGAGAACATATGCAAATACATTTTCTCAAAGGAATACAATCCTCTAATTAGTTTAGACACATTGGATATTACTTAGTGTGGGAATTAAATAGACCAACAACCTGTCTTTCAGCTTTATGATCCTAAAGTCTTTCCTAGGCTTTTCCCTAAAGAAAAGGTACATATATATATTCCAGTGTTCAATGTAATATTTTCTGTGTTCAATGTAATATCTTCTGAAGTTATATATTGAAATAGAGAAAAAAGTGATTTTTCAATATTGTTTATAAGTTACTTATAAATACTTATGCATAGAAAGTGTGTTACGTATCTGTAAATTAGTTTTAATCTGCATCCTAGTGGTGGTTAACATTTAAAATTACCTAACCAGGAATCTGCAGTCTAAGGGAAGTCAGCATTTGGAAGAGAGGGAATTATTTCACTCTAAAAGAGAAGGTTTATAGTCTTATTAATTACCCTAAGTGATGGTAGGTTTAATTCTTCTTTGATGAAACCTGGAGTTTTTAAGCTATGTGGACTAGGGAAAAGTTTTACAGGCACTTTTACTTTTGCATGGCTTGGTAGAAAAATTAGGAGCACCCAGCAGCTTGAGCTGTTTGGGTAGCACGGGAGTGTAACTTTCATCACTCCTCTACTGCCTGCTAAGGGAGAGGCTGTTGCTTGATTTAAGCAGGCACTCAGTTTGGTTAATCCTGCCCTCAGAAGGCTGTGCTTGTCACTGAGTTCATCTTTTATTATATGGAGTGCTTGTTGCTCAAGGGCAAGTGAGGACTTCACCGGAGTTTATAGAACCAGCCTGTGCTGTTCTAGGTCCATTGGTAGGTTTGTGGCTGAGGCACCCATAACAGAAGGGAGACTAACAAGAGAAAAGAACATACTGTTTTTTAATACAAATTTTACGTGGAACAGGATCCTGTGTAAATGAAGACCCAAAGAGATAGGTGAACTTGTGTATTTTTCTGCTTACGGTTCATGGGTGAGTAGTCGTGAAAGTGTGATGGATAAAGTGGGCATCGTTTCTCGGTAACAGACTGAGGAGGGAGGACAGCTGAGCAAGCCGTGCTGCTTTAGATTCTTCTCTACGGCCCTGGGATTTCAGACACAAGGGCGTTTCTTTCCTCTGAATATAGGAAGACACTTCTCACAGGAGGGTCTTGTGTCCTGCTTCCAGTGAGGAGGGTGAAGGGACCTTGAGAAAGAGGCCTTCCTGTTTCTGCTGTTTCCTCAAACTTCAAGGTGCCATATTTGGGGGAGGCATGTCCTCAACTTCATCAGTGCTTCCTCCTTATAAATGTTTGCTCATATGTCAGGATTTATTGTGTTTCTGGCTTTCTTAAGTACTCTGATTGCGAGCTGTAGAGGAGGACGCTTTTAGCCCACTAAAGGAGGTTCATCTATCTGTAAGTATTAGTCTCTAAGTATACTTTTGGATTTGTTAATTTTTTCATTCAGTTCCAGGAGTTTGGGGTTCACATATTTTGCAGCTGTAATGCCTGGTACACATTCGCCTCTGTTTGCTGTTTTCTTTTTTTTTTTTTTTTTTGTAGAGACAGAGTCTCACTTTACTACCCTCAGTAGAGTGCCATGATGTCCCATGGCTAACAGCAATCTCCAGCTTTTGGGCTTAGGCGATTCTCTTGCCTCAGCCTCCCGAGCAGCTGGGACTACAGGCGCCTGCCACAATGCCCGGCTATTTTTTGGTTGCCATTTGGCTGAGGCCGGGTCTGAACCCTCAGTATATGGGGCCAGCACCCTACTCACTGAGCCACAGGCGCCACCCCATTTGCTGTTTTCTTGGCTGATGGACTCTCTTATCACCACACCATGTCTCTTTGTCTCTGGTAATTTTCTTTGCTCTGAGCTCTATTTTATCTGTTATTAATATAGTCTCACTTCTGTTTTCCTTTGATTAATGTTTGCATGACATACATGTTCCATCCTATTACCTTACATTTGAAGTGAGTTTCTTGTAGACACCAAATGAGTGAATCATAGTGTTTTATACACACTCAGCCAATTTCTGTCTTGTAATTGGAACAATGAAATCATTTACATATAATGTAACATTGACATATAAAATTTATGGGTTTTTTTTTCTGTTTGGTTTCTTCTTCTTGTTTTCCAATAGAGTTGTAGAATTCCATTTTGAGTTACCTGTGTTGTTTGTGTGTATTTTTGCACAGATTTTATAGTGGTTGCTTGAAGCATAACTCATCACAATCTACTGGTATAATCATTGTTCTAATTTAAGTGGAGTTTAGAAGCCTTACTTCACTTTCATCTCCTTATAGTATAATTGTTTGTAGAATAATTATCTTAAATATCTTTTCTAGATATATTGAGAACCACATCAGAGAGTGTTATGATTTTGATTTCAATCCTCAAGTATCTTGCAACATTTTTGCCTTTTCTTTGCTTTATTCTGGCTTAACTAACCACCTGCCCTGCGTATTCCTTACAAAATAAGTCATAGGTAAAGATCTATAGATGGTATCATACCAGTGCCACCCAGGTGAGCCCAGGAACTTTAAAATAGGTATCATCTCCACAGGGTTAGGGTAAGGGATAAGGTCAAGTTCAGTGGGAAGAAGAGTGGTATTTTGGTTCCTGTCAGGTGTTTTTTCTAAAGTTTCTTTGTCATTTTGTTCAGGTCTGATCTGGGAGAAACTTGGCATTCTTATCCAAAGAAGTACAAAATGTGTTCCAAAAACAAATGTAACGACTGAGAGTTAGTTTCTAATATTCAATAACTGTATCCTGGCTTCAGGGATGCTGCTAATACACTGTGTCTGGGAAAGTTAGGAGAAAGAATTGGAGGAAGAATTATAGTGTGTCCACTTCTCAGGTCCCTTACAGCTCCACAATATGTAGGCTGTATTTTCTACACTTAGTCTCCCAGCAGGGCCCTTTCTTGATGTTTTCAAACTGCTTCACTGTTACCTGTGACTCTGTCCTTCTGCTCTTAATTCTTAAAAGTAAATCGAAGATAACATTTATTGGGTTTGAGTACAAAAATATATGTCTTGTTCTAAACAAAATTTCCAAAGGAACCTGTTCAGCTATTACTTTTCTTTTATACTGAGAGCCAGGCTTCTTCCAAGAGGAACAAAATGTAGATTAAATATAGATTTTTTCCATTCAAAATTGAGTATTAGTTAAAGTAATTGTTTTTACCGAACATGTCATAAATAAAATAGTTTCCTACAATAGGTAAAAGATATTTTGAGAAAAAGAGGACTTCGTGGACAAAAGAATTTGAAGAAATGCTATAAAATCTATCCCATTTTCATATATTTGCATAGTAACAACTCTGAAAAGTTGTGTAGCAAAGAAATACCTGCTTAACTTGGTTTAATTCAGCATTTCTCAAGTTTCTTTAACTATATAATGGATTTTCATTAACATAGCATTTTATTTTACTTTGAATATCACCAGTCAACAATTTTTGGCCTATTAATATCTATTAAATACAATTTTAGCTTGGGAAATATACATGAAAATAATTTATTTGGCACCTACTATGTGTGGGATATTATTGCTATGCACTGAGAGAATTAACCTTTCTTTACCTTTTAAAGGTAATAACACATCTCTAACCTTACTATTTACCTTTATGGGAAATCTTATCCGGCATCCTATGGACCTTTTCAAGTTTTCATGAATGGCATGAAGAGTTCCAAAATTGTATGTGGCATTTTCTGTATGAGGTAAACATTTTTGTAGAAAGGGCTCATTGTTTTAAAATTAGAACTTCAAAGAGTTATATGAACCCAGAAGATTAAGATACACTCTTCTATAGGAGGTATTTGCCACTGTTACATTATTTTTTCTTTCCCAAATCAAAGAGCTGCATTAAATAGCAATTTAGGTGTCTACACAAGAAAAATATACATTGTAATACATTGAAGGCAATTAGGACATTTTATTTTTGTTTTAACTGCCTATAATGCTTAGAATTTATTTTTACATATTTAATAGCAGATGTATTTTTAGGCATTCTTCAGTTTTAGATATTTAATAGCATATTTGAAATTTATTTTTCTTTATTACTTCAGATTCCTTACATATATTAATTTTTATCTGTTAATATTAATTCACAAAAAGTCACTATATAGCTACCATCTGCCACATACTAGATACTATTAAACAAAAGTATTATCAGAAATTTTTAAGGAAGGCTCTTAATTTGAACTTTTTTATTTCTCAGGAGATAATTAATATGATTAATATGCCAGATAGCAATCCACAGCAGAAACCAGAAATCTCAAAATGATGAGTTTTAAAAACAATACAAAAACAAGGCTGGGAGCTGTGGCTCAGGCCTGTAATCCTAGCACTCTGGGAGTCTGAGGGCAGGTGGATCATCTGAGCTCAGGATTCATGATTAGCCTGAGCAAGAGTGAAACCCCATCTTTACTAAAAATATAAAAATTTGAGGGCAGAGACAAGATGGCTGACTGAAGCCAGCTTTCCACAGAGGCTCCTGTCCAGAAAGAGAGTTAAAGGACAGAAATTTAGCAAGTAACCTGGCAGATTAGAGCTGCGCCAAGAGAGAAGGTTGAAGAATGCACATCAACCTCACTGAGGCGAGCTGCCACCCCAAGGATACAAACAAAAGGTACAAAATCCAACCCCAAGTGATGGGAGTCCTCTCCCCCATGAGAACAGACATTATATCCTATGGGAGAGACCCTCTAAAAACTGGACCTACTTCCCCTACTAGGGTGCCAAGGTGCTCTCCTGCCAGGCATAAAACTGTATATATTCTCTACCTGCAATTCTGAGCTCCCAGCACTCCCCTCCACTCTCACTCTGAGGTCTGGAAGCCTGTCCCCCAGGAGTCCAGATTCTTGGGTATTATCTCAAGAGGTGTGGACAGGGCATGGACTGGTGCTGGCCAGTGCTGATTTTACAGCACGGGAGTGTGGAGAGGACAGTCAGCTGAGAGGGAACCACACCGAAGTGGCGGTGCCCTGAGGCACAGAGCAGCAGCCATTTTTTGGCAACAATAGGGATCACCCCTGGATAATCTGGAGTCACACCCCTTATTTCTCTGGGCAAACAGAGGAGGCTGGGCATCTTCTCTGGTGGCAGCCACTGGTAGAAAAGATCTGGGGTGGAAACGCAGGCCCCATAAGGAAAGGGTTTGCCTGAGGTGGTACTGGGCTGGGTGGAGCCTGGGGACTAGAAAATGCACACGGAGAGCAGGCAGATCCCTAGGGTGGGGCTGACCTAGAGGACTGCTTTACTGAGCCTAAGATGCACCCAGCCCCCAGGGGATCATCCGCCTAGACAAAGGAGGGCAGGAGGTTAGAACTGACAGCTAACTGTGCTGCAAATACAAAGCTACCAGCAGCAACACAGACAGGACCTGAGGCACTGTGGTTCTGTGAACTCAAGACAACTTCTCTTCCGGAGGGGAATTTAGCCTGGATAGAAACAATTTTTGCAAAGTTGTTCTGTTCAGTCAGTAACATCAATCAGGGGTGGGGCTGTAACTGAGTGAACAGCCCCAGCCTCCATTAAGCACTGAGGTTTTCAGGCCTCACCTCCCCTTGCTGGATAGTGGCAGAGAGCAGCGGCCTGGCTGGGGGGACAGATCTCCCTGTGATTCAGGCAGGTCCAAACCCCTGGAGTATCTGCTCATTGGAGGCAACTGGGTCAAAGCCCTGCAGGGTTATCAGTGACTGGGTGTGACAGAGGTGCAAGGTGGGGAAGGAGGCATCAACCTTCCCAGACTAACCTATTTTCTGGGTGGGTCCTCCTGACTTCATGGAGCACCAGAGCAAGTCATATTTGAGTTGAGTTGTCAGCAGTCCCCGGTGATCTAATTGCCAGAGACCTTTTAAACTGTCCCACCTGAAACAGGTACTAACTGAGACAATTGATTTGGACCTCTTGAACTTGGCCAATCACCCGAGGACTATCCAAGTGGTACCCTGGGTGTGTGGTTGTAGGAAGGTTTGATTTTCCTTTTCCAATTGTTGCCTATGGGGGGTGGGGTGACTTATTTGCTAGTATTTCTCCAGAGCAGCGACTTCAATCCAGAGTAACGGATTGACTAGGGTTGGACAGAGACCAGCTGAAAACAAGACAGAGACACTTAGCTTCACCACACCAAGCAGGTCCCCAGTTTCTCAGACCGTAGCACTGTACGGATCCTTGGAAAAGCTCCAGGGGAAAAGTTGCAGACACCAGTCCCAGCTTTTGGGCAAAGGGCTGGTTAATCACTACTCCGGGAGCCCCAAGCACAACTTTTCTTTATCTACTCATCTAGTCAAACGATGTAAAATAATCATGGGGTGAAATCAGCGGAAAAACTCTGGTAACATGAATAACCAGAGTAGATCAACATTCCCCCTAAGAAAAGATAGGGCAGATGTAACTGAAGATCACATTTATAAACAGATGGCCGAGATGTCAGAAATCAAGTTCAGAGTTTGGATTGCAAACAAGATTAATAGAATGGAGGAAAAGTGGGAATTGGAAATTCGAGGAGAAATTCAAAAGTTGTCTCAAGAATTCAATGAATTTAAAGACAAGATCACCAAAGATTTTGACACATTGAAGCAAGAATTTGCAACCCTCAAAGATCTGAAAAATACAGTAGAATCCCTCAGTAACAGAGTGGAGCAAGCAGAAGAATGGATTTCTCACATTGAAGACAAAGCTTTGGAATGCTTCCAAACTCTCAAAGAGGAACAGAAATGAAGAGCAAAAAATGGATCATTCTCTCAGAGAGCTCTGGGATAATTCAAAGAAGGCTAATATCCACCTCATTAGAATCCCTGAAAGTGATGAAGTGGCTTCGCAAGGCACAGAGGCCCTTCT
>CAUYPK010093110.1:0-14941 GCA_963574355.1 Loris lydekkerianus | reverse complement strand
CAAAAACAGAGAAGTAGATGTCTGGAACAGAATAGAGAACCAAGAGATGAATCCACCTACTTACCGCTATTTAATCTTTGACAAGCCAATTAAAAACATTCAATGGGGAAAAGATTCCCTATTTAACAAATGGTGCTGGGTAAACTGGCTGGCAACCTGTAGAAGACTGAAACTGGACCCACACCTTTCACCATTAACTAAGATAGACTCTCATTGGATCAAAGATTTAAACTTAAGATATGAAACTATAAAAATACTAGAAGAGAGTGCAGGAAAAACCCTTGAAGAAATTGAGCTGGGAAACTCTTTTATGAGAAGGACCCCCCGGGCAATTGAAGCAGCTTCAAAAATACACTATTGGGACTTGATCAAACTAAAAAGCTTCTGCACAGCCAAGACCATAGTAAGTAAAGCAAGCAAACAGCCCTCAGAATGGGAGGAGATATTTGCAGGTTATGTCTCTGACAAAGGTTGAATAACTAGAATCCACAGAGAACTCAAACGCATTAGCAAGAAAAGAAGAAGGAATCCCATCACAGGCTGGGCAAGAGACTTGAAGAGAAACTTCTCTGAAGAAGACAGGTGCGTGGCCTTCAGACATATGAAAAAATGCTCATCATCTTTAATCATCAGAGAAATGCAAATCAAAACTACTTTGAGATATCATCTACCTCCAGTGAGACTAGCCTATATCACAGAATCCCAAGACCAGAGATGTTGGCGTGGATGTGGAGAAAAGGGAACACTTTTGCACTGCTGGGTGGGAATGCAAATTAATACATTCCTTTTGGAAAGATATATGGAGAACACTTAGAGATCTAAAAATAGACCTGCCATTCAATCCTGTAATTTCACTACTGGGCATATACCCAGAAGACCAAAAATCAAATCATAATAAAGAAATTTGCACCAGAATGTTTATTGCAGCCCTATTTACAATTGCTAAGTCATGGAAAAAGCCCAAATGCCCATCGATCCACGAATGGATTAATAAATTGTGATATATTTACACCATGGAATACTATGCAGCCTTAAAGAAAGATGGAGACTTTACCTCTTTCATGTTTACACGGATGGAGCTGGAACATACTCTTCTTGGTAAAGTGTCTCAAGAATGGAATAAAAAGTACCCAATGTACTCACCCCTACTATGAAACTAATTTAGGACCTTCACATGAAAGCTATTACCCAGTTACAACCTAAGAATAGGGGGAAAAAGGAAAGGGTGGGGAGGGAGGGAGGAGGTGGGTAGAGGGAGGGGGATTGATGGGATTACACCTGCAGTGCATCTTACAAGGGTATATGTAAAACTTGGTAAATGTGGAATGTAAATGTCTTAGCAAAATAACTAAGAAAATACCAGAAGGCTATGTTAACTAGTGTGATGAAAATGTGTCAAACGGTCTATGAACCAAGTGTATGGTGCCCCATGATCATATTAATGTACACAGCCATGATTTAATAAAAAAAAAAAAAAAAAAAAACAGAAAGAAAGAAAAAAAAAGAATGCAAATTGTTCAAATCAATGATGTATCCTTCATAGAACTTCTCCTCTAGTTTATGCCCTAAACATGGAGTCACTAACATTTGCATAGAGAATTTCTCTCCTAGTACTGGGACAATATTTGCTTTCCCTAAAAGAGCAATGAGTCCTAATAATATCCACAATATTTCTATGCTACCACAGCTTACCTCTGTCTCCTGGG
This sequence comes from Loris lydekkerianus, assembly GCA_963574355.1. Taxonomy (NCBI): domain Eukaryota; kingdom Metazoa; phylum Chordata; class Mammalia; order Primates; family Lorisidae; genus Loris; species Loris lydekkerianus. The sequence goes on along the minus strand of CAUYPK010093110.1, from coordinate 13,235 downwards.
TTGAGAAATTCCATTTCTAAAATTTTACCAGGGAAACTAGCTTTTATAGGGAAAGCCAATTGAATCAATGTAAATTGAGTGATTACATTAGGTGGGGGCCACACACAACTGGATAATCTGATGAAAGCTTCAGACTCTTTAACCTGAAGATTCACGTTCTTACTTTCATATGAATACTACATAAAATTTCTAGGGGCTTACATAATTTCTGAAGCCTAGTTTTTGAACAATCCTGTTTAGAATCACCAGATAAGTGAATGTTCTTAGAGACACTAGTGTGTAAACAGTTATATTAAGCATAACTATAAAGACCTAGGTTGTACAAACTGTATGTTTTTCACTTTAGGATTTAGATTTAAGAAAGAAAATATAAATTTGGCACTGTGGTTACCCAAGATATCTACCTGATGCAGAATGCAAAAGATTTTGTTAATTTCAAACATTTTTTTTTTTTCCCCTTCACATCCTGTCAAATGGCAGTTTTTCTTTCTTAGGCTCATGGAGGTTATTTTTCTTAAGGATCAGCCAAAGGTTCAGCTCTAAGTGTTGGACGATAAAGTTGGAGAACTCATCCAAAAAAAGTGTTCCATACCTCATTACTGAATGTCACTATGGTCACCTTTGAAGTACTTCCCTTGAGAAGCTATACTTTGAAGCCAGCACCCTAGTCCACCCTTCAAAGCACATTTCCTGGGATGAATTCTTGAACTTAATTGTCAGACCTAGTAGTTGGTGTCCACTGTCTGTTCTACTCCTGAAAATTCCTGATTTGGGAGATGAATAGGCTGTCTTTCACCTGAGAAATGCTTGAAGTTCTCTATCTTTAGGTGGAGTTAAAGAACTTTCCAATTCCAATAATATTGAACACTATTCCAGCATCATATATGTGTAGAAGGCAAAATAATGATTTATGAAATTCTCAGAGTGTTTTTTGTCTGTTGGTGTCTCTAAGCTTCTTTTTCACTCAGATGAAAACAATTAAACTATAACATAACCCTGAAAAGAAAGATACTCTTCTTTTGTAAAAGATAGCAAATTATCCTAACCTTTTCCTTTGTGGCTGCTTTTTCCTAAGGTTAGGGAGGGACATCTTGGGTGCTACTCCAGTAGATGATTGGGAGGAGTTGATACTTTGGGAAGGATCTAGACCCAAGAGTGGGGCCAGGATTTAGGACAGTAACCCAATCAATTCTGCCTCCACCCCCAGTGATTAGAGTTGGACCAGGCCCTTAAACCCTGAAGTTAATTTAATCAGTAGACATTTTAATGAGTCTTTTTTTTGGGGGGGGGGGATTTTAGTCTTTCCTTAAAAAATAGTTTAGAGTTTTTCTAAATCTTTGCAATTAAAATGTATGCATTGATAACATTAAAATTGTTAGTAAGAAAATAATTGGTAAGATAAATCATGGTAAGAATACCTAAACAAGCAATTTGCTTATTTGTGCTATATTATAACACTAATTATTGCTAAGAATTAGAATTTCTGTTGGAACATTCACAGATAAGAATACCTAAACAAGCAATTTGCTTCTTTTTGCTATATTATAACTCTAAAATAGCAGCCTGAAACGTGTTTCTCTTTATTTTTGAACTTTTACCTCAGTATATATGATTCATTTCTATTGTGGTGTAAGGCAAATCTGTCCATTTGTTCACACATTCCCCACTTCCCTCCCTGTTTAATAAGGTTACCTTTGGGTATGAAAGACTTTTGGGTATGAAAGACTTCAAAAAAGTCTTTCTGTTGAAAAATAAAGCACGACATCTTCATTTCTACAAGTGTCCTTTGTTGGGGAACTATAATTAAAAATATGGTCTCCTCACACTGAAATCCTCTCTTTAAAGGTAGTAGAGAAGACAAATACTTTGATTATGGAATACTGATTGAACCAGAATGAGAGGTACATCACAGGCAATCTGCTAAGAGTTTGCAAAGTTGGAAAGAAATCTCAGCCTTTTACGTTGTCAGCAGATACAATCCACGACATTCATGTTCCCAAGATAAGCAATAACTAGTTTTCAAGCAAGAGGACTAAACAGTACCGTTTACCACACACAATTCATCCTAGATTCACCCGGTCTTTTGGGGTAATGGTATATGTTAGTCAATTGGCTTTATCAAAAGGAAAAGTAAATCTTAGACTCACAACAAGAGGTAGTTTAACTTGGAAGAAGGTGCCCTAGGAAGTTAGGCTTCTACCCTCCAGCAGAAACCAAAGATAGAGGTACCATCTCCCATGATGTTTACATTTCAAAGAAATGAGTCCCAGGTTCTTCCTAATGCTGACGAAAACCCGATTTAGTTTTCAAAATGGTTTACTTACACATCAAAGAGGTGAAAAGACTTAAAATTACAAATTTCTAAGAATACTCTAAAAAAAGGAAGGGAAAGGAAGTCTCTTCCTTTATTTTTAGCAGGGAGAATTAAGCCTTTCTTATTATTTTTTATTTCAAATTAATATGAAGGTACAAATTTTTAGGTTACATTGTTTTCAATTCTAAGGTAAAGTTCAAGTTGTCATTGAGTCCTTTACCTAGAGGGTGTGCTGAACACTCTTATTGTGCACCTTAGGTGAGATCCCAACTGCTCTCCCTTCTCCCCTGTTCCCCTTTTCCCTTCCCCCTTGCTAGACTATAGTTGTGTTTTATCATTCATGTGGTTGTATAGTTATTTATCAGTATTGACTACTTTGCATATATATCTTTTTTCCATTCTTGAGATATTTTATTAACAAGAATGTGTTTCAACTCCATCCAGGTAAACACAAAAGATGTAAAGCCTTATGGCTGAATAGTATTCCATGGTATACACAGGCCACAGTTGGTCAATCCATTTAACAGTTGATGGGCATTCGGGTTGCTTCTAGGACTTGGCAATTGTGAATTGAGCTGTAATAAACATTCTGGCACAAATGTCTTTGTGGTGAAGCAAAGCCTCTTATTCAAAATTTTTATTTGTCCTTAGATGCTACAATATCAGAAGCTCTTATGTTTAATTACCAAATGGAGAAATGTCAACAGCTGTACTACAAAGGGTGAAATAGTGTATCAGTGTTTGTAAATACAGAAGAAGTTGTGTAGCTTACTACCTACCGACATGGACCTCCTCCACCTTAATTTTTGCAGACTGGACATGCACCATATGTACGTACCAGGAGTTAAGATTAATGCTTTGGTGATTGGTGATGATGAGCATGCACAGAGACAGGGGTCTCAGTTGGAAAGACTGGTTTGGGGTGCATTACGAGTCCCATTGAGATGCCTGGGGAAATTCTGTTAAAGAAGGACTGTAGGCAGTTGGGATACATAGAGCGAAAACACAGATAAAATGACATATATTTGGGAATCTCAAAACTATAGACTATGATTTAAATGACAGGATTTTTAATGTGTGTAGTGATAAGAGAAGAGGGCTTGCGACAGAATCATAAAAGTTATTTAATATTTAGGGAGAGACAGTGGAGTCAAAAGATCATTAAATATCCAGAGAGAGAGAGAGAGAAGAAAAATGTGTTAATTATGGAAAAATAATTCAAAATGTTTACGACAATTATAGAAGAAAAACAATAAAAGGAAAGAGGTTGAGGCTAAAAAAGAATTAACAGAATGAGAAGATGGATGAAATTTCTAAAAGATAGCAAAGGAGATGTTACTGTTAAAGGCTTCAGCTACTAGTTAAATGCATGTGTAATGTATTTCAAAAAAAATTTTTAAATATGATTACTATACAAAAACATGATGAAGTGAATTAGTCACAGTGTCTGAAGTACTTTTTCACTGAGGGGGGCTATGGAGACACCCATGTGCCATGTGATGCTTCAGTAACACAAACCTCATACAAATCAGAGCTGTGTATCCTCCTGAAATATTCCATGGAGGTCTGGTTTACCTTTCCTTAAACACACACACACACAATGCAGTCAAACACAACACAATCCCACACACATAGTCACATCAAAACTTGTTACTTTCCATTTAACAAGGCTGAGCTAGAGTATCCCATATGGCTCATTTTAAAAAAATTGTAATTTGGACCAGGGAAAGGAATTTGGTACTCTCATCAAAAAGAAACTGAAGAGATGTTTCAATGAAAAAGCAGGTAACAAAGTTGTGTTGTTCATCTAAATCCCTCTATTCTTTATACAGCATTTTGATCTCAGTTTCTGGTTACCTTTCTTCCTCATTGTAACACCAAGAAATTTGCAAATGTAAACATTAACCCCAAGACTTTTTCTGTGCTTTGAGAAAAAAGAAAGTAGTTGATTTCACTACTTTCCCTTTTTGCTTGCTTATAATTTGAGAAACAGTTATACTATGTTACCAGGATAACTCTTGAATACAAAAGTAAAATGAGAAATAAGAATTGATTATCTGAGGCAAAAAAAAAAAAAAAAAATAAAGAAAGAAAGAAAGAAAAGAAAAAGAAAAGCAAAGAAAAAAATAAATAAAAAGAAAAGTTTAGCACAAAGGGATGTCATATACCAAAGAGTAAACTCTTTTTATTTTCCTTGAATTTTTATCACAAAAGCGTACTAGAAGAGCCACATTTTTCTTGAATGGAATCCTTGATTATCTATAGAGCTTGGTGTGCTTTAAAAGAAGTGAGTTCTAGTGTCTTTCCTTCATGTTTTGTAGTAACTGAGCCAGCAAGAGGACCCCTAAAGACCTCTAAGTGTCTCAGCCTGAGTCCCCACACGTCTCAAATCCCTCTCCCCCCACCTTGGCTTCATTCCTCAAACAGTTTTCAGAATAGAACAAGGAAGTTCATGAGTTCCCAAGAACTCCTAACAACAGGTAAAACAATGGAAAAACTTACCCCAAGCCCCTAGCAATAGCTAAACAATGGTGAAAAAAATTACCTACGTGAACTTCCCGAGGTACTGCATCCCCAAAGTAATCCCCATGCCAACCACCACATAGTACACCATAGTACAGCCACACTGTAGCCCCTGATTCCCAGCCCCAGCTAACTGCCATGTTCTGCTTTTGTTTCTGCTTGCTGGCATGGCAACAAAAATGGTATAAAAGTCAACCTGCCCCTCACTTCAGGGCCGTTTGCCCTTTGGGCAGCGGCCGATCTGTGCGAGTGTAATAAATCACCATCTGATTTATACCTAAAGAGGGATCTGAGCTTTTCTTCCAGGTGGCAAATAATTACAACATTTGGAGGCCCCAGCAAGATGCCACCCCTGGACCTCCCCCTAGGCCCGCCACTGCCCAATGGCTCTAGGGGAAGGCCTCAGAGAGATGTTCCTCTGCCCTGGAGTCCTCAGATGTGTGGAGCCAGGGCATAGGTTTCCAAACTTCTGAATTGGTGATTAATCAGTAACACCTGGGTGAATTTATAACATCTGTCTATTCTCTAGAGATTTTTGGGAGGGACCACCTGCCCCATTATGCCGGCTCTATATTTCTGTCTAAGGTGTCTGGGGAATGAGGGAAGGTCAGATGTGACATTAACTTCCCCTCCTGGGTCTGCACAGGATGTTATAGCAGGTCGCTGGTCTGGACTCACGTGGTTTGTGGGTCATCTGGTCTGGACTTGCTGGGGCGAGTCATCTGGTCTGTATCTGTCACTGGTCTGGACTCACAGGGTTTGTGGGTCATCTGGTCTGGATTTGCAGGAGCGAGTCATCTGATCTATCTTATCTGAACTCATGGAGTCTGTGAGTCTTTGATCTGCCTTTACTTTAGTTTTGTCTAATTTTGATTTAAACTTGGTCCTAGACTCACAGGGTGTGTGAGTCTCTGGTCTGTCCTTAATTTGGTTTTGTCTGTCTCTGTCTAGTCTGGTTTTTCTCTTTGGACTCACAGAGCATAAGTCTTCAGGTCCTTTGTCTTGTGTCTTGGGGGCTCACAGGGGGTGAGCCCCGAGGGTTTTGGTAAGACTTAGGTCCCAAGTCTGAAGTCTCTGAGTAAATAAATGAATGTGTGAAGTTTGTCAGTCTTTTTGTGCCTAATCTGTTAGTTTATCCTCTTCAGAGTGTGACTCTGTTGGTCTTTTTCCTTCGTGGAACTCATAGTGGGTGAGTCTCCCATGTCAGTGAGATTGTGTGAAACCTGTCAGTCTTCTTTGCCCCTGGTCTGTCTTTAGTCTGTCTAAGTTTGTGAGTCTCTAATCTATCTCAAGTTATTCCTTGTAGGACTTACAGAAGGTGGGCCTTCATTTTGTCTAGTTTTTCTCTTCTTTAGGCTCACAGAGACTGAGTCCCTAGTTTGTCAGGTCCTCTTCTTAGGACTCACAGAGGGTAGGTCTTCAGTTTGTTTAGCTAGTGTGTATGAGTTGTCAAATTTGTGTTTGCTGTTTCCAATGGTTTGTCAGAATTCCTTTTAAAGATTAGTCAAGTCCAAATTTGGGTGTCAACATCTCTGTTTTCTTGTTATCTATCAATGTATTAATGTACAATTTGTTTTATCTCCTATGTCTCCCACTGCCCTATAACCCACTTGTGGTTGAAACCCTCTCTTTCCAGAAATTAAAGAGTTACTACCAAGTAAGCTAAAACCATTCTTCTTATTGACTACTAAAAAAACCCAAAACTGTGATTGCTATGTTACAAATGGTCTTGAGATAAAGTGCTGGCATTTAGCAAAAAATCCAAAGTCAATTATTCATTTGGAACTAAAGAAAAAAAAAAAAAAATAGTCCTCTTTACTTTAAATAAAAAAATAAAATAAAATAAAATAAAATAAAATAAAATAAAATAAAATAAAATAAAAATAGCAACTGCTTGGCATTACTCTGTTTGGCTCCTATTCTACTGATCCTCAGGCAACTTCCAGCAGGGGGGCAGGCTGTGTCCATCTGAAGGGAGGTGCCCCCTGGAAACATCCCAGAGTCCCCACAGAACCTGGAGCTCCTCAGGAGACCGGCTGATGATCACTCCTAAATTCACCTGTAAGTCCTCCTCTGGAGGTAAGCCACTTTAACATCTATTTTGACTAATGTCAGTAGACATTAATATAATTATTCATGGTATTTTTGCTGTACTCATTTGTTGTGAATTGTCAGAAATGTATACAACTGTTCATTGAATTCAATTGTTGTACTATGTGTAGAGCCTCCAAGGGAAGGCTGAAGAGACCGGGACCTCAGGTTGCCGGGCTGTTGGCCTGTCAAAAACCTTTTTACAAGCATGAGAAGCCTCAACCCTACTTACTGGTCAGGTGGAGGCTCCCAGAAATGTGTGTTCACACCTATCACCAGAAACACCATTAAAATGAAAGCAGGCTTCCAATCAGCCACTGGGGTGTTAGACCCACAGGCCTGTTAAAAACTACATGAGAAAATGTTCTAGTTCTGGTTTTGAGAACATGAGAGTGTGAGAGTAAACGTAAACTTTTGGACATTGTTCATGTCAGGCCCATGTCTGCTGTCATTTTATGTCATTTCTTCAGTGTTTATTAAAGGATTAGTCTCAGCCTGAAACAATCTTGTATTGAACTAAAGAGAAAAAAAAAAAGCATAAAATAGTTTTAAAAGGTTCTCTAGAATTCAGCATTCTATGCCTTGAGACACCTGAGTTCTAATTCTTGCCAGCAATTAGAGGTTTCTTCCCCTATATTGTTAGTATAAATATTTGTCTATTTTAATTCACTGTTTTCCTGCAACATTCTGGTTCCCTGATGAGAGTGCTCCCCAGCACCCTGACTAGTGCCATTCCCTAAGAGATCTCTCGTACTAATAACACAGAGAGGAGGGCCCCAGCAAGGTGATAGAAAGATCCCATGGTGGTCTTCTGTGACAGCAGCCCACCAATAGAAAAATAAACATGCAAGAAAAGAGCAGGCTCTGACAATGAACCTACTTTTTTTTAACTCCATCTCTGAAGTGAAAGGTAAAATACACCCCCCTGTGTATTCCACAACTTCCTTGCCTCTACGAAAATGAAATTAACTACCCCTTACCACTGTTCATATGGAATCTTAAAGTTAAGTTAAATACCTAACTCCTTTAACATCATAGACTTTTAGAGAAACTTTACCAAAACTTTCTATCTTCTGTCATAAATTTGTCCTGAAACAAAATAGTTGTATAAAAAAGTAAAAGGCAAGACAAAGGTTAAAAAGGTGTAAAATATTTGTAAAATGTCTGTGCACGTTAAATACAACTTATGAAAAAGTTTACTTGTAATCCAGTTAACTATGTATTTCCTTTAAAATCTTTTAAGCCTTTGATATTTGACAAAACTTCCAAAATCAAAACTCTAAATTTAGAGCTTAGCACCTATAGTAAAATATTGTCAAATATAAAGTGGTAATTAATTTTGTATGAGTTATGATTATATATATATGTTCCAATATTGTAAAGCATTGGTCTGGCCTAACATAATTCAAACTCCTGATATCTTTTAAAAAAACCCTTCAAACTAAAAGCAGATTTTTCAAACTTTCATTGAAAAATTAACATGTCTATGAGTATTGCTAACCTAACTTCAAACACAACAGAAATTAGTTACGTGGAATTGGGCTAGTTTGTAATGACTTTTTGTTTAAAATATTGTTGATTCTTTCTCTGTTCTGTTTTCCATAAGTCAAGAAAATAATGTTCTGTCTTTTGAACTATTTGTAGCTTTTCAAGCAATGTATGTACTTGTGAGCAGAATCTGAAGCATGTATTTTTCTCTCTCCTTAATTTCTCCAAAATTTAAAAGTCATTTGTAAGTATTCTTAATTCCTGACAGTACCATTATTTGCATAAATTCAGTAAGAATCTATTTTGTTCTATAGGAAATGATAAAGGCACTGGTTATTTTACCAAGGCTTTGATGGAAATAGCATTTTCAGAAGTATCCAGACTGCACTAAAGAATTAAGGTTGACTTTATAAGGCCAATAAAAAGCCCTTTGGAAAACTGGCCAGATACTGGTCAGTAACATTTCCTGATCTGTGGTAAGTAACGAAGGTCACTTGTTGATGAGTCTGGGAATTGAAATATGCTTGGGAACCTCAAGAAAAGAGGAATTTACCCAACACATACAATATCTAATGGCACAGATGAAACCTGGGCTCCTGAAAGGCTTTCAAGAAACTCCAAGTGAGATTCTTTATAAAAGATTCCAGCAAAGCCAACTTTAAAACAGAGCCTAGATGGCTATTAATTATTCTTACTGCACTTTATGCAAATAATCAAACCCAGTATACTGAAAGTACAGTTTATTTTAGAAACTAAGTTAGTTTTGCTATATTTTGTTTTTAGTAAAGAGAAAAAATAGAGAGAGAAAAAAAGTTCAAAGAGAAAAAGCTATAACCCACCTGCATTAAATTCCAGCCTTGTCTGTAATATCAACTCATAAAATGAGACATAACTGTTTTACTAAACTAATCTGTTAAATGGGGCTAAGAGACTAGTCAGAAATTGTAAAATTATATGCAATAGTTATGTTTAACTGTAACACTGCATCCTTCTGTGCCTAATCTGTATACTCTGCTGAGTTTACTGCTGGCAGAAGCCAAGTGACCCACTTGCCTGAACTTAAAAGATGGCATCTAGAGACAGTCAACATGCCCTGCTCTGGCCACATATGGAGAACTGGCTGGTCAATGCATGGCTGAAGCCTGAGAAAACTCCGTGAGGGACTTCTTAATTGGACTTTTAGACTTTGGGAAAAAAGAGGAAAATATCACAGGGAAAAGCATATTAGCCCACCACCATGGAACTATTAATGCCTGAGTAGAGAACCCAATAGAGTCACAGTCCCTAAGACCTCAGTGCTAAAAATACCAGCACCTACAGAGACAAGCTGATATTGAAACCCTAAATAAACTCCTTAGACATTAAGTCACCAGCAGGTCTCTTAAAAATATATATAAAAGTGTGTAAGTATAATGTAACTAAGAGAACTCTGAGGGTGAAATTAGACCTCCCTTCACAGGGTCTAGGGGAGTGTTGGTTTACCTCCTATGACTAAGTGACAACTTGATGGGAAATCGAGACTGCCCTGGTTAAAAAATGAGTTATAATTCTATACATATGAGTGCTTAAAGAATGACTAAGAGAAGTAACAATAAATGAGGCTTCGCTCCCCCCATTCATAGAGTGAAATGAATGTATAAGTGTGCCCATCTTCCCTGCTCCAACTTTGTTCCCCGGCCATTAGGTCTTTGCTGCAATTGTTATCTAGGGAAGAGATTAGGGTGTGTGCTCCTTAGTCAGAGTAGAGCCATCCAAAATGTTTAAAACTACTTTATTCATGACCTTACTGAAGCTCAGAGAGTTTATGCTGAAGATAAGAGCCTGATACATACCAATTATCAGCCCCTTCTCAATGACACAGATGAGTCAAGGATTTGATTCCCCAGAAGACCAGTGGGGAATGTAGTAACTGAGCTGGCAGGAGGACCCCTAAAGACACCTAACTGTCTCATCCAGAGTCCCTGCACGTCTCAACCCCATCTTAATTCTTCAAACAGGTTTCAGAATAGAAAAAGGAAGTTCCCTGAGTTCCCAAGAACTCCTAGCAACAGGTAAAACAATGGGAAAATTTACCCCAACTCCCTAGCAATAGCTAAACAATGGTGAAAAAAATTACCTACGTGAACTTCCCAAAATACTGCATCCCCCAGGTTGTCCCCATGCCAAATCCCCCTGCCAACCTCCACATAGTACATGCAATTGCCACACTGTAGCCCTCTGACTCCTGGCCCCAGCTAACTGCCATGTTCTGCTTGCTTGCATGGCAACAAAAATGGTATAAAAGTCAACCTGCCCCTGACTTTGGGGCCATTTGTCCTTTGGGTGGTGGCCCACCTGTGCAGGTGTAATAAATCACCATCTGATTTATACCTAAAGTAGGGTCTGAGTTTTTCTTCCAGGTTGCAAATAATTACAACAGTTTGACATGTCATGTTTTGTAAAAACTCTTAACATGGTGAAATAACACCGACGTGGATGGACACTAACTGCTCCTCTATGGTAAATCAATGACTAAGCATACTTTTAAAAGGCTTAGTTGCAATGTAGGTCCAATAGCCATACACACTGCATAGGAAGACGATAGGAATAACCAACCATCGTCTATTAGAACACTTTATATTTTAAATATGTTGAATACTAATAGATTTGAGGAGTCCTTGATTCCAAATGCTTTAACTCCACAACTAGAGAATTTATCTATAGTTTTTTCTTGCCTGTAGAAAGATCTTAGGAGAGTCAGAAGACTGTGTACAACTTAGAGAAAATGTTTCCATTTCCATCCTTGTTTTCTCTAGTTTTTTCCTGTCCCTCTCTCTTCAATACTAATTCTTTGCTGTAACAATAGTGTTTCCTTAAGTAAGTACTAGACATTGAGCATTACTTTTACATTGAGTATTACTTTTCAGTAATGTGATAAGGTCAAAAATTAATTAATTTTAAAAGATATAATTCTCTTATATTACCCTCAATCTTGCATCTAAGCTCAGTAACTCTATCACTTAATTTGTGCCCCTGCCTCTTTCTACATTTTCCCCTATTTCTGATAATCTTTCACTGAAAAGAGTTTATGTTTTATTGTGTTTGTGTGTTTATTTTTGTTTCCATGAGCTCACATGGAGTCCTTTCAATTTCCACTTAGTCTCTATCTCTCCTTTACCCCCCTCTTTTTCTTTCTTTAGACATTGAAGGATTCCAATTCTATGTGATATAATGTCTAAAAATTTGAATTCAGAGTTGTCAATAGCAAAGGAAATTATTCAAGCTAATGTCATACAGAGCTCTTAGTTTTCTAGAATGAAAATATGATAAAGTATTAAAAATTAATAAAATAATAGACTCATATGTGAAAAGACATCATTTAATGGGATAGCAAAGAAAAATCTGACAGTAAGTTATAGCAGATTTCAGACTGTTCAGGTTGAAGTGGTTCATGGTTCTCCCCCAAGTATGATACAGAAGAATGAGTTTTCCAAAGAAATAGTTTTCCACCTGGGATTTAAAACATAGTGTAAACAATAAATGTGTATATATGTAGTAGCTATATTGATATAGATTAAAAAACATATACACATACAAAAATATGTGTATGTGTATACACTTATATAATGTATATGCTTTTGTACAAATACATGTGCATATATATATTTAATGACTTGTCAACCTGTGGAAAAATATACGAGATTTGTCAAAGGCATATATAGCTATAAATTCTTTAAACCTATTTAAAGAAATTTATAACATCTTTATGACTACCATAATACTCATCTAGTACACACAGATACACAAGCCTTTATGAAGTATCAAAGATTTCTTTTTGCTTCATCCATTGTTCTGTCTTATTTAGGTTTACATTTTCTTGCCAGATGTGCTTTCAGTGATCAATGATGTATTTAATTTCTTTACCTTTTCCTGTGTTTTGTTTTGTCTAATTAGGAAACTGAAGTACTGTTGATGTTGTAAAAATCAAGGGCATAGTCATCTGGAAAATAAAGGAATCATGCTTAATTATTAAATTTCCAACTGTTTGTAGCCAGACTATGTCAGAAAATGTAAACACATTAGGTTTAATATTTCTAGTAATTTTACCAGAGAGGTGACCACTCCCTTATTTTATAAATTCAGAAATATCCCAATAAAGTTTAAGGCACTTGATGAATTACATTCTGTTAGTAAATGACATAGACAAAATTCATTCTTTGACAAACTTTGACATTCAAGAAACTAATAGCACCAACTTTTCAGAGAAAAGTTTTATGGTCCTTTTAACATCTTCATAATTGCTGTGAAACATGATCAAAAGTTTTCTACAACATTTCAGGATATTTCCCACTTTTCTTTATAAGTCTAAGTTCACAAAGGTGACATGAATTGATAAGTCATGTCATCAACAACAAGAAAAAAAAACTTGGAAGCTAAGCATGGTTTGTTTTTTTTTTTTTTTTAATTTTTATTTCTTTTTATCTAAGCATGGTTTGTATTTCAGGTTTAAGAGAACTCTTTCACATTATATACAAAAGATTCTGAGCATTGAAAAAACTCTAGAAAATAGAAAATGGCTCATTCAGAAGATAAAGAACTGAATTAAAAAATCAGTGTAATACAAAATAAAATCATCTATTCCTTAGCCTTTGCAGATGATTTTGGAAAATGATTTTGGAAAATGTAGGCGCTCAGGGAATGTTAGATATAGGCATCACACCCACTAGCATTACAATAGGGTTTTTGCTTTCCTACCTTTTCCATAATAATCGTAGACCAAGACTGGGGCTGGCTGAATGTTCAACACAAGGTTGCTTTGCTCAACAAAAAAAGTGAAGGT